>MCJB01000769.1:15191-120371 GCA_002018475.1 Nicotiana obtusifolia | reverse complement strand
CCCCCCCCCACACACACACATAATATATATATATATATATATATATATATATATACATATATATATATATATAAGTTTTGTTGCGGCATGCAACCCAATCCACATATATATAGCCATAAGACTTGTTGCGGCGTGCAACCCGATTCTCATATATATAGATATCACCTACAGCACGGCACTCAGGCCCTAACTCAGTCACGAATCTCTCCAGTCTCTCGGGCTAACAACACTCATGCTAAGCAGCCCTAATCAATGATACGAGATGTGATAATATGCGATAACAGAGACTGATATATGACACGTAATGATGAATCTGACTGAGTACACGACTGTAATTAAACAGATAACTCAACAGCAAAGAACTATCATTGTGGTCCCAATAGTACCAGCGTATAGCCTAAACATGATTTCTAGCATGAATCACAGCTCAAGTGCTCTAACACATAGAGTACAAAAATATATTCAGATAGAATAGCTACGCAATTCCAGGGAATCGACTAAATCACAATTTCTACGGTGCACGCCCACACTCCCATCACCTAGCATGCGCGTCACCTCAACATAAATCATATAGCAGGAAATTCGGGGTTTCATACCCTCATAACCAAGATTAGAAGTGTTACTTACCTCAAACCGTGCAAATCCCTATTCCACACACCTTTGCCTCGCAAATCGGCCTTTAAATGCCTCGAATCTGGCCACAAACAGTTCGACATAATCAGCACAAGCTAAAGGAATCTATTAGATAACAAAATACTAGTAATTAATCAAAAGTCAAAAGTCAACTCAAAGGTCCGCCCCCCGAGCCCACGTATCGGAATCCAACAATGTCACAAATATCCAGAAGACCATTCAACCACGAGTCCACCCATACCAAAATTTCTCAAATCCAATACCAAAATCTCGATCAGATCTTCCATACCAAAATTCTCAAATCCGATACCAAAAGCTCGATCAAATCCTCGAAATTCAGCCAAAGAACTTTCCTCTATTTTTTCCCAATTTTCCACCTCAAATTACTAATTAAATGATGAAATCAAAGACATAAACATGGGATTTAACCAAAACTAAGTAAGAATCACTTACCCCAATCACCCACTTATAAATCTCTCCAAGAATCGGCTCCCACCGAGCTCCCAAAATCAAATTGTGAAAATGAACTCAAACACTCGTTTTGAAATATTTATGTTTCTGCCCAGTCGCCCTTCATCGTGATCACGGAAAATCCCTCGTGATCGTGAAGCACAAAAATATTGCTCTCATGAATTAACCTTACGCGAACGTAGAGTCTTCCACGAGAACGCGAACCTCTACTTCTTCAGACCTACGCGATGGCGTCCACCCTACGTGAGTGCGAAGCACAATCGCGAGTGAACCAGCTGCCTCCTCTCCTCTTCGCAAACGTGACTATGCCCATATGTTCGCGATGCACAGCCTAGGGAACCTACGCAATCGCGTATCCCATCTCGCGAATACATAGAGTAAAAGCACCACTGCCCCAAACAAGCCTACGCGATCGCGGACCTGTCCACGCGATCGCGTATAAGTAAACCAGGTACTGACACCAGAAAATCTTCAGCCATAACACCAAGTCAAAAATTGATCAATTAACCATCCGAAACTCACCTGAGGCCCCGGGGACCTCAACCAAACATACCAACAAGTCTCAAAACATCATACAAACTTGGTTGAGCTTTCAAATCACATCAAACAACGCTAAAACCACGAATCGCGCCCCAATTCAAGCCTATTGAAATTAAGGAATTCCAACTTCTATGAACGATGCTGAAACCTATCAAATCACGTCTGATTGACCTCGAATTTTTCACACATGTCACAAATAACACCACGGGCCTACTCCAACTCTCAGAACCCCAATTCGAGCCCGATAACCACAAGGTCCACTGTCGGTCAAACTTCTAAATTTCTAACTTTTGCCATTTCAAGCCTAATTCAACTACGGACCTCCAAATCATAATCCAGACACACTCCTAAGTCCAAAATCACCCAACGGAGCTAATAGAATCATCAAACTCCATTTCGAAGTTGTTTACACATAAAAAATATCTGATAAACCATTTCAACTTAAGCTTTCAACCTTGAGATTAAGTGTCTCAACCCATTCCGAAAGCTCTCCGAACCTGAACCAACTACCTCCGACAAGTCATATAACAACTGTAAAGCATAAAATGAGCAGTAAATTGGAGAACAGGGCTACAACTCTCAAAACGGCCGGTTGGGTCATTACATCAGACCATGTTTACTCAAATTTTAAGTTATTCTGTGACTATAGGAATGTCTGGCAAGTAGTGTTAGACGTCATCGCGGCTCCGGTGGGAGTTGTGTTGTGACAGTTGATTTTTTACTTGAAAGATGCAATATATTATTTCAAGAAAAATACGAAAAAAGGTTAACATTCTAATTTAATTAAGAGCCTGTTTGGATGGTTGTTACCTGTTGTGTTGTATCGTATTGTTACTTTAAATACAATATTTTTTTTGATTGTTACTTAAATTTTATTGTATCGTATCGTTAAATTCGTCCTTACGTAATGATGAAAAGTGCCACTTTATGGAACGACCAATTTAGTGTGGTCGCGTCGTTTTCTTATTTTTTCCTCTCATCTCACCCTTAATCCTTTATGAATAAATAATTCAATTTTATCTTTTACCCTACATTTTTATATAATAATTCTGTCTTGTACCTTACTTTTTCTTTATAATATTGCAAGTTTATTCTTCATATTGTTGGTGTATGACACCATGAGACGACGACAAACAGTGCAGTCTATCCAAATATTGTATACATCAAAACGATACCATACGATACAATACAATACAATACTATAAGATATTTCATGAAACAATACATTACAATCATCCAAACAAGATTAAAACTAACAAACTTTTAATAAAATTCAGAAGGATTAAAGAATTTAACCTTAATCAAAATTGAAATTATGAAGAGACAAAGAAGTCATGCCGGCTGACATTATTCGTCTAATCTTGAGTAGATATTATACAAAAGCACAATAAATAAATAGTTGCAAGAGAAATATTCAATAGTTGATATATTGTAACATCCAAACAAAATTTGAACTGCTTGTGGAAATAAGTTTAAATTTGACGGAAGATACGGAGCCCATTTGGATTGGCTGAAAAAAATAATTTTTAATTATAAATGCTAAAAAGCACTTTTTAAATAGGAGAGCTTATTTTATAAATAAGTAGTAATGTATTTTATAAAGGTACTGATAAGGACTTTTTTCTGTTAAAATGACTAAATTATCTTTAAAGACGTTAACACTATAAAGAGGTTGATTACTATAATATTTTATTCTAAATTAATATATATATAAATAATTTATTATTTAATTCACTTTTAATTTAATTTGATTATCTAAATATAAATTATTTATTTAAATAACACACAATAATTAGTCATTTGACCAAAAAATTAGTTTATCCTATTATAGCTTTAAATTCTGGGGTAACATATAAACTCATTGAAAGAATTTGATTTAGAATATAGTTTCGCCAATTATAAACAAAAAGGAAGGATTTCACGAAAAAAATAATTTAAATGTTATGGAACCAGAAAAAGAAGCTAAAAACATAATATTTATAAAATATTGAAATGTATCAAAACGTTTATTTAAAAAGCTATTGTTGGCTTCAAGTTTAGTACTTCGAAGAAATTAACAACTTTGGGAAAACGGCAGCAGCAACGATAAAATTAAAAATAACTATTAGAACTGATACATGAATTTAATTATTAAGGCAATGGTAATCTTGGGGTTTAGAAAAAGTTAAAGGGATAGTAGGGTAAATCACTTGGTCTGTCACGACTCAAACCCCACTATAAGGATCGTGATGGCATTTAATTTCTAAAATCAAGTAAGCCTATCATTTAATAATATTTAAATCAGTACAATATGATAGAATAAAGCAGAGTTTAACAAATATGCGAAAATAAAGGTAATACAAGCAGAACGACAATAACCTCAAGCATATTCTCAGAACTAGGTAGTACAGAGTCAAGGTTCTAACGGAATACATAAGAATATCTCAAAATATAATACTGTTCGGACAATAAAATGATAGTATCAATATAAGGATAAGAATTCAAAGGACTGCGACGATCAATGTAACTACCTTGAATCCTCACGGTCAATGAAGCTCTCACTGCCTATATCCTCTACTTCCAATACTTGGATCCGCACAATAATGTGCAGATGTATATTATTAATACACCACGGTCAGTACCCAGTAAATATTAATACTTTCGTCGGTGAAGTGGTGACGAGATTCAAGTCATGTGATACTCACTAGTCAAAGTAACATGTGCAATAAATCAGAGACAACAATAGCAATATCATCATCAGAATAAGTATAATAATTCAATACAAGTAAAAGCTCAGTTTTAACAAGTTATCAAAAAGAAATACACACAATTAACATCTCGTGCCCGCATCAATGACAATATCAATAGCAATCTGTATCGCTCCGCCGTGGCAATATCACAATAGTCACTCGTATTGCTCCATCCTAACAATATCACACTAGCCACCCATATCGTTCTACCCTGACAATATCACAAAGCCAGCTGCATCGCTCCATCCTAATAATATTGCAACAATCACCCGTGTCGCTCTGCCATGACAATATCACAATAGCCACCCGTATCGCATCACACAACAACAGAAAAATATCACCATTATACTTTTCACAACGACAATCAATCCACACAACATGTCCACATGTTCCACAGTATTACAAAATAATAATACCAAAGTTTCATCAAGATATAAGCTCACAACTTATCAACAAAGTGCACGAGGACATAACAATAGAATAAAAGTGCGGAGAATGTTCAACAAATAAAGCATGACTAAGGCTAAGTCAAATACAGCGATCATAATCATATAGTCACAAAGTGGTTTAACCATGTTTCATATAAGTTGCATTGTCAAATTAAGGCATATTAATAGCCTATAGTCCTAGTTCGGTCATAATCCACGCATAGCACTTGTGTACACGCTCGTCACCTCATATGCACATCGCTTTTCAAATAACACGAATAAGCAATCAAGGCTAAATCCTAATAGGTATTTCTCCACACAAGGTTAGGTGGGAACTTATCTAAAATAAGCCCAATCAGTACTCTAAAAAGCCACTGCCCCTGTAATCCGCCTTTGAACGGGTCACATCCAGCCAAAAATAACTCAATAATATCAAACATGGGTATAGAAATTAGTTTTAATTAATAAAGCTCCAAACTTTATCAATAATCAAAAAGTCAACCAAACAATCAACCCAGGCCCGCCTTTCGAAATCTGACAAAAGTCACAAATTCTGAAAATTAATTCGAATACAAGTCCAGCCATATAAGTTTCATCCATACCCGACTTCGAGTTGGGTTTCAAATTGTCTTAATAAAATTTAGAATTTTTTTTGCCAAAATCCCTAATTTTCTCACTTAAATTCATCATCCAAAAACTAAAATTAAGGTTGGAACCATGAAAAATAACCAAATCCGAGTAAAAAATACTTACCGCAATTCAAAATGTGAAAATTCCCTCCAAACGCGGTAACAAGAACCCAGGCTTACGCGAACGCGAAGAACAAAAGAATGCCATCCACAAAACACCCTCCGCGATCGATTACCTCATCCACAATCGCAGTGAACCCCAACATAATAGAAAATCAACAACTCCAAACATGAGTAAAATGGTCCAAAACACACCCAGCTAGTGGGACCCTGTCCAATCACACCAACCAATTTCAAAATATAACACGGACCCACTCGAGATCTCAAATCACATAAAATAGCATCAAAACCACGAATCTTACCTCAATTCAAGCTTAATGAACTAATCTAAATTTTCGAATTTCAAACTTACGCCGAACATGCCTATGCAATGACCTCAAATTTACCCACAGGTCATAAATCACCATAAAAATCTATTCCAAGGCTTCTAATCCCAAACAGACATCAATAACAACCAATTCTACTATGGGTCAAACATATCAACTCTTCAAGCCATCAAACTTCCAACCTTCGCCCATTTAGCCTCAAAATCATCTAGAAACACCGAAACTCAAATCTGGGAATACATTCAAGTCAAAAATCACCATTCTGACCTAACAAAACCAGCAAAACACCGATCCGAGTCAAATACATAAAAGTCAATCATGGTCAAAACTTGTAACTTAAGCTTCCAAATTAGGAACTAAATATTCCAAATCACTCTGAAATCTTTCCGGAACCAAACCAATCATACACGTAATTCATAATACATCATATTAAGATATTCAAGACCTCAAACCACTAAACAAAATATCAATACTCAAAACAACCGGTTAGGTCATTATGTTCTGCCCCACTTAAATATACATGTATCCTCGAACGTACCAAGGGTCGTTCCAAAGCTATCAAATCTCTGACAGGTGACCCCATGTCACCTCAATCCATATAGTCCTTCAACATAATCTAGTAGAAGGTCCTTTTTTCAGCCATAGCCCGTAAACCTTAGAAATAATATCTAACATCCGGAATTCATTATTGGGCCTGGACCTTGCACCTATACACAGTATAAGTCTAAAACAAGTTGCATCTAAACATAACCATACTCCACGATATAACCACACGATATACGACATAACTAATATACTCATAGTATTATCTTCTAACCACAATAGTTGCTCATTACTAATCCCAGTACTGGTAACAAATCTCGTATCCAATAAAACCTTGTTCCAAACCTTCACAACACTACTAATGATGCAAGAAATGCATGGAAACTCATAACTACTCACCCACGCAATAATGATGCAAAAAATGCATGAAAACTCATAACCACTCACCCACTCAATAAGTCGTGGAGTTCTCTAACCGACCGGAACCATTGTCAGACTCTAAGCTGATTAATGACAATCTTATCCAAACATACTCTATCCAAGTTCGATTGCACTGATTTCCAGTCCAATGATCTCGTTTTATCCATGACAATCTATTCATTTGACAAGACACACCAAATGCCACTTAGTCACATAAAACGCAATCCGTGCACCCAACAAGCAACAACTCAAACATAACCAAAGATGGAAGGAGAACTAAATAAGAGAACCACCTTGCAAGTCCCACAAATATCACTAACAAGCACAACGATATAAACCCATCTCACAAGGTAGAAGCAAAGCACATGAAGTAGGCACGAAGAATCATGCCCTATCATGACTCTGTGGTGGCACGTAGCCCGATTCAAACATACCGCAAGTCTCGACACCATGCAATGCAAGCCCTAAGTTCTATACATACACAAACCCAAAAATTCTTAAACAACACATATAAATCTTGAAATCTTTAGAACCTTCTTGAGAGTCACTCACCTCACTCCAATATCTATTGCGCAGCCAATATGCGCCAAACAACCCTCTTCTGCCATCATGTGAATATCCAAAAAAAGCAAGCAAGTGATTCCTTTTCCTTGCACATTGCATCCACCACGAGTGACAAACCTAAATCATCCAAATACCCCTACATACCCGTAAGGTGCAGTATATCATACACCCAACCGATATCATGCTCAAGGGTGTATAAGAGGGGCTAACAAGTACTAGAAGTTAAACAAATCAAGGATGTCGTAAACCGTATTTTCAGGTAAAACTAGTGGTGCTTAATATGCTAAAGAATTCGTGTTTTATGGTATTCGAATCGTATAATATCCATATTATAAGTCTTGAAGTCAAACAAGTTATGACAAAAAAAGTCGACGAAAGTCGTTAGAAGTTACACTCATAAATTTAATGAAATTTAGGTCAATGTCAATGATATTTTCTTTCAATATACTTGGATTTAAGGGGTGATCCACCCACCAAATTGAAGATATACGAGTCTAGTTTTCTAACACATTAAAACTTTTATCAATACGACATCAGAGTAGAGAGATATTCACATTTTTGCAAGACTGCACAAGCAGCTCCGGTTGGGACCCGCTTGAGACGGCCACCGACCTTACTTCTTTTAAAAGATGTTTCAGCCTCATTTCGGGTCATTTCTCACCCAAAATTCATCCAAAAAGCTCAATAAAACCCTATCTAACAAATCTCAAAGATTCAAGAACCAAACTCAAGGGAAATCAATTCAAATCATCTTCAAAGTTGTTAAAGATTACAAGAGAATTCTTCTATGATACTGTGGTGTGATTGAGGGCTATAGTAAGCTAAGTTGAGATGGGGTTTTGAGTTGTATCTGCTGTCCAAGGTATGTATAAAATATTCTTTATTGTTCCTAAGGTTAATCTTGTGTTGGTTGGGTTGTTTGAGTGAGAAATCACAAGATAACACTTAAAAGAACATGGGATATGGTTATTCTTTTGGTTGGACTGTTTTATGGCTAAATATATGTTTTGTGGTGGCTGAAAATTATGAGAAATAATTAGATAATGGTGTGGCTGCTGTTGTTAAGCTTTTCTAGGTGTTAATTAAGTTGATTGAAGAAGAAAATATGAAAAACAAGTGATTGACGATAAAAGTTAAGGTGTTAGGTATATGGAGTTGTTTAGGAAGGCATTTTGTGGATATTTTGAACTAGGAATTCTTTAGTACATATAAGTATGATGTTTTGCAGGTTGTAAAGTAATTTATGGAATAATAGTTGGCTCGTCTGTAACCTGTAGTACTCTTCCATCGTAGCTGCCTTGATCTTGTACTATTGATCAACTGAATACTTTATAACTTATGAACACTAGTCATAAAACACTCTAAGAATTCTTCCAACTGCATATTCACCCTCATGAGAGTCGTGCGAGCTTCCTCAAGCCCTCTGAAATGGTAGTATATGCATTCTGCTGGATAGAAGCCTCATATGAATCACACAATATCAAATCATCTCGCAGAAGATAACCCATCTGTTTAGCCTCCGACCAATATCTCTTTATGGACCTACAAGAGTCTCAACCGCTATGCAATCAAATATCCTGAGTCCGTACTCATCAACAAGATATAATAATTCGCTTCGCCCCACATACGAACAACTGCAAGGTCTACCAACACATCTATATCTAAGCCTAGAAAACACACCGAGATGATGACCAAACAACTATAGCCCCCGTAGTGACCAAACAAGAGCGATAGACACTGTATACCCAAATTGAATCCCTGATAGGCATAGACACATAGACCAGAGAATCCAAAGAATCATAAGACATAGTCAAATATAAAGAAAAATAGGATGACATATAGGGATAAGTATAATCCAGGTCAGTAAAACTAATGCATCTCTATGACAAAATAGAATAATACATGTAGTAACAGCGTCTGAAGCAACAGCCTCAGTCCTACCATTGAATACATAACAACGGGTCTGGCCTCCCCCTCTTGGATGTCCTCTACCCGCCTATTCTTCACGTTTAGCTGGATGTGTAGGTGGAGTTGCAATTGAAACGGAAACCGTAGCCCGAGTACCCTGCTGAAGACCACCCCTTAGAAGTTTGGGAAAATCTCTCATAATGTGCCTAGTATCACCACACTTAAAACAACCCCTCAACGGGCATGGCATCTGGTATTGAGTCTACACCGGATAAGTACAATAACCACTTTAGGAACCTCGTGCAGAAGGTGCACTGAAAGATGGTTGTCCGATATGAGTGCCCTAAGGTCCCTGGCTAGCTGGAGCGCGAGGGGTAACCTAAAGTGCGAACTGAATTGGCCGACTGATGAAGTCTTCGCCATGACAGTTCAAAGCCGAAGTGGAGAAACCACTAAAACCTCTAGAACCTCGAGGCTTCTTAGCCTCCGTATCCATCCTCTCCTGCCCACGGATATGATCCAACCTCCGAGCAATCTCCATAACCTGATGGAATATAGTCTCAGTTTCCAACTCCCGTGCCATCCTAAATCTGAGGCTTTAATCGAGTCCCGCAATAAATAATTCTGTAATTCTATAAACCAAAGCAAAGCATGACGAGATAATTCTGTAAACTTCATAGCATACCCGGACAGTCATACTTCCATAATGCAACTGCTCGAATACAGTGCATAATTCATCCCTGTGAGTTTAGAGAATAAACTCTCTCAACCAAAGATCAGCGAACTAGGACCAAGTAAGTGGTGTTGCGCCAGCTGGTCTACTCACCTCATAAGTGTGCCACCGTCGTCCATATGCCCTTCACATGTACCACTATTATTATATTATTATGAACTGTTGTTGACTATTGGTGTTGGACTCTGAACATTGTCCCAGATCGTCACTACTTTTAACCTAAGGTTACGTTTGTTACTTATTAAGTACATGGGGTCGGTTGTACTCATACTACACTTTTGCACCTTGCGTGCAGATGTTAGATGCTGATGTTGTTGCGCACACGGGAGCTGGATTTGAAGATGTACCTGCGTTTCGGTCATAGCTGCCTCTCGGTCATGGTAGCTTTAGAATTTTAATTGGTTCATATATATTTCAGAAAAATGTAATTTATATCATACCGGCTTTATAAATTCTAAATCTTAAAAGCTCATGATTTTTACTACCAGTCATTAGGAATTCTTGTATAAAAGCAGTTGTATTGTCATTTCTTTTCTTAATAAATCTCATTAAACTGGATAATTGTTAATTGACTTACCTAGCAGGTCGGGTTAGGTTTCATCACGACTAGTTGGATTTTGGGTCGTCACGAGTTGGTATCAGGGTTCTAGGTGCATAGGTTCTACAAGTCATGAGCAAGTGTCTAGTAGAATCTTGCGGATTGGTATGATGACGTCCATACCTATCTTCGACAGGCTACAGGGCATTTAGGATAAACTTCCCATCTTTTTTTCCTTATTGTGCGACATTGATTCAGCTTGAAGCGTAGCTATTTGAATCCCTTCCACGCATTCGTATGTGCATGTGAGTGCTCGGTATCAGTTGTGCATCGTCGGCTTGTGATTCTATGAATGAGGTGTGAGATGTGATTTTTGTGTGCTGATGATGGGCCAGTCTGGAGGACTTGAGGCCGGGTTTTGATCGTAGCTTGAGCAGGGGATTTTTGATGTGTGAGCACATGCTTTTGGGACTTATTTGCCCGGTAGCGTCCCTATGAGTGAATTTGTGGCTCGATGAGCGGCTGGATAGCTATATGATGAGTATGATGCGAACGCGGGATGTGTTTAAATATATTGAATGTAACGACAAGAGTTTGCTTGAGATGTAAAATGGACTATCGGATGCTTGATTTCTGTCTTGATATGGCATATAGTCTCGAGTTATAAGTGTAGTGAAGGATCTTTCATGTTGCTTAATTTGTGGAACGAATTCGATTCTCATGTCTTATTGATGAGTTCCAACTCAAGAAGCTTGAGTGATTGCATAGTAGTTGTGGCTGTAAAAGAGTATAAAGACATGTCAGTTTGAGGCTAAGTAGGTGGGTTATAACCTACGGGGTAATCTATGGATGTGAGATTTTATGATGTTGTGAGGAGGCTCCGTTTTCTATCAGTGGGCTATATTTGTGTGTTTTGAGTTTGGATCGGTTGTAATAGATGGCCTGAACGTCGCGAGGATGAATGTGAGATTTGCAAATGATTTGAAGTATTAGATGGTTTGTGTTACATGAGCTTATGAAGGATTTAGTTTAATCTCCCTACGATATCATGGTAGTAATTGAGTATGGTATTGCGAGTTATCGCATATGTTCATCTATGGTTTTGAGCCAAGTGGGGGAATATGCTATCAACGATTTGATTGCATGGTTATGTGTTGTATTGGTTTTGGTCTGAGGCATACTTGTGGATCGGTTATGACTTGCATAGGTTGAGATCGAGGATGACTCGAGTAAAGAAATTTCTGGATATGGGTTATGTTACACTTTATTGGTATATGGGAGTCATGGGATGATTGAGTTGTTATTTGTGAAGTATGTAGTGCGCGTGGAGTAGGAAATTGCTCAGTAGCTGAAAGGTGTGGATTACTTCTTTGGGTGTTGTTGTGCTAATGGGGCATAGGTCGTTTGGCCCGTCTGGGTGACGCAATTGAAATTTGAGCAGAATGGATGAATACTAAGAAGGATCTAATGGATTCAAGATTTATATGCAGCAATTGTGAGTTTTTTCGGATTAGCAGATGGCTAGGATCTGAGGTTTACATTGGATGGTGCCGAGACTCATGGTATCTCTATATCATTATGAATTCTACATTTCTGTATCAGGAAGGTAAACGAAATAGTTTCAGGTTCACATGACTCTTCGGAGTAGATGTCTCGATTGTGGTACTTTTAAGGTGCTTGAGAGGGAATACAGAGGCTTATGGGCCTTAAGGCGGTGTGGTTTTATTCTAGGATCTCGTGGGGTAAGTATTGGTTAAGGATCATGGTGTTCTGACAATATGAGGTGGTGAGCCTCTACAGGTGTGTCATGGCAGTGCTCTTGGGTTTTGGCGACCTGCATGACTTGGTTGAGTTAGAGGGATTCGGTCTTGATAGCTGGGTTATGTGCAAATGGATCTCAAAGTATTCTCAATGGTTTCTAACACGGTTCAAGGTGTATATTTCCTGCTGGCGTGAGGATCATGTTGTGTGTTGTGATTTTCTTCTGGATGAGATCAAATGGAAGATTCCTGGCTAATTGAGTCCGTAGTTTGCTTGTGACTCAAAATTGATTATGAGATTCTCATACTATTCATATTCATGATAGACGCAGTATGTTGTATGGGATTAAGATTTGCGTGTGCAAGGTCACCATTTAGTTTTGAAAGGAAAGCCATGAATTCTTAGACAACATGGGCGGTTTCAAATGACTAGATGAATGATATTACTACTTGGTATTACCTTAGGAGAGCATACATTTCAGAAGGTGCACTGAGTGTTGACTTACGGATGCTTCATTGGTATTGTGGTACTCGCCTGGTTGATCAACTGCTGATATTCAGATTTTGCTATGTGGTACGGATGAATTTTAGCAATATTCCTCGTGGGATGGTCGTGTATGAGAGATGTGTTAGACATTCGGGCGTGGAGTTGAGACCAGATATGGTGATTCGTATGCTCTAGGGATTCGGAGTCTGGGAGTTCTCAGGAGCAGATTATTTTGTGGTGGTTGTTGATACCCAGTTTTGACCTCGTATTTTTTCTTAAATAGTATATATACTTTCAAAATATAATTTTTGCATCATTACTTAAGTTACAAGAGTTATACAAGTATTTTCTATAATTCTTTAACCTTTTAAAGCTTTAAAATTGATTTTCTTGTATCTAAATTACTTGAATATGCATTAATTACCCCTTAAATTATTTTGTGATGAATTAATCATCCAAAATTATTACTTGCAACAACATTTATGTTTCAGAATATTTACTTTATTTTATATAAGTATATTTGTATTTTTAAGCTATTTACACAATTTTGCAATAATAGCCTATATGCTATGCATAATTATATTTTATTACATTATTTGTACCCAAATAGCATTTTATACATTTATAATGTCAAATTATTTTTTTCAGGCATCTTACTACACAAATTCTTTTTTTATTTCTTAATTACTTTATATAAATATTTTTTATAGTTTTTCGTGTATTTAATTGGTAGCCTAATTTGGAGCCAATTTTGGACCAATTTAATGGCCCAAACGTCCAAAATCTCTAAGCCCAATCTCCCAGCCCAAACTATACGACCCCTTTAATCTCAACCTGGTCGGTATTAAACGACATGCCCCACTCCCTTTTCGATCTTGGCCGTTGATCTCAAATGATCAACGACCCATAATAAATCCCTACCCTTTCCTTATTACCCTACACCCGATACCCTAATTCCACTCCCACGCTCTAGCCGCCCCTAAATCCTCTCTACTCTCTTGTTCTTTGAGAAACCCTTTCCTCTATGAAACAATGCTTCAGGATTGTTTTCATATGTTCCATTAATTTGTTTGGTCGAGAGACGATCTGTAACTGCTGGGTTGGGTATGAGTTCTTGTGTGACCTTTGGGCCGTGCAAGTGGACGCGTTCTCCTGTTTGAGATATGTTTTGGTTTGCGCCTGCTATTCGTATTAAAAGAAGTCTTTTGAAGGCCCAATCAGTACTGGGTTACTTTGTTTGGGTCTGTTTCTAGGCCTGCAGTTATTCCTTTGTGACATGTTCGTAATTGTATTCATTATCCAGTCCGGTAATAATTTGTAACCAAATGATGAGGGAGATTAATGAAATTCGGGAGGAAAGGGTATATTCTATTTTGCATAAAAAGGTAAAAACATGAATATAGGGTCGACATACTTTGTTTGCTATTTTTGTTTGACATGCTCTATTTCTACACACTCATAGAGAGCGTGCTTATAGGAAATCGCACACACTTCACTCAATTGTCTAAAGCATGTTTGTGTATTTGCTATACTTGTTCTCAGGTCTACTATTATGCACACTCAGACATCATGCTTATAGTATACAATAACACATGTTTTACTTTGTCAACCTAGAAACCATGCCTATAGGACTTCAAATAATCAATCGGTCTATTACTTCTATTTTTTTAGTACACTGCCCATCTAGATATCATGAATATAGGATCTTAACCTTTTAATTAACTACTTTTGTTGTCTTCATTACACTACCCCACCTAGATGACATGCCTATAGGAGTAAAGAGTTATAAAATCAAGAATAGTTATCAACTATTAGAAATCCTGTTGATAGGATACTGTCACCAGAATTCTGAGATCGTTTCACTGTTTTATTACATAAACCATGTAAATGTCATGACTATAGATTTGCAATACCATTAATCTGCAAATTTGTTGGTTTAAAGCTGCAATACTGCCTATATTATGCTCGAAATCAGAATCCCATAGAAACCATGTCTATTCCGTCTGAAATTGTCTACTGCCTAACTACCCGCGTGCACTGGCTGTTTATGTGTGGAGGTTAATTTGAGCACCTTTAATTGTACTTATATGTAGTCCTACTTGTTTTTGAATGTGCGCTAGTTTTATCATTTTGAGCATCCCAAGTGAAGTCTAGAACCACCCAAATAGTGGTCCAAAGCCTCCTGGACCATAGGTATGGGTCGAGTAGTGCACGCGTAGCATACGATATAGAATTGAATTAGAGCGCCTCTAAGTAAAAAACTTCAACATAGTAATCGGGTAGCAGGAGATGATAGTATGTGCCCGCTGAATAATATGAGCAACCCTCACCTCAAAGGAGTTGTGAATTATTATTTATGTTGCACAGGGTGATCCTTTAGGATAAAAAATTTAGGATCCCTCCCTCCTTCCTTTATGTACATGTTATTTAGATCAATGAAGTTGTATCCTTGTAGACATTAAGATTTGTGTTGGTTCTCACGTGTTCTAATAAGACTCTTCAATTTTCCTTTATTTATTTTATCACCTAGTCTAATTACGTAATCCACATAGTTTAAAGTCCGGCCGGGGCCCACAGTTGTGGACCTCGAAGAGTGCCTAACACCTTCTCTTTGAGGTAATTTGAGCCCTTACCCGATCTTTGGTGACATGGACTAGTCAAACAGAGTTATTCGCAAATAGGTGCCCTAGCGCACCACAAAAATCGTTAGGGGGCGACTCTTCTCTTTTAATACCCATCTAAAAGAGTTGTGACACGTTGAAATCCCCTTTCGCGAGAAAACGAGGCGCGACAGCATGGCGACTCTGCTGGGGATATACTTAGGCTCTTACAAAAATAAACTTGACTTATGTGGATTACTTTATTTGTCTTAAAACTCCTATTACATGCACATCCCTTTCCCTATTCGCCTTAATTTTTTTGTACGCTATTACATGCACCTCCCTTTCCTCATTCACATTTATTTTGCTATGACATGCACATCCCTTCCCTTATTCTCCTTTATTTTCTATGACATGTACGACCTCTCTCCATCACCTTCATCTTGTCTAAGACCGCTAAATTATGAGTCTCCCATCCTTATTTCCCTGCCTGCTTCATTACGTCCTCGCACATTTTTTATGAGCTAAACTGACTTCTCTCTTTTATCTTTCTTTTCTTTTCTCTTCATGCTCACTTTTGCTATTTTATGCTTTTGCGTACTTTTATCATGCAAATACTTGGCAATGTGTTATTAATTTTCAATAAAGCATGCTCCGCATCATACTCCACTCGTGCTAATTATCAACATAGTGGCGCTTGATGAGTGTCCGCGCTTTCCTGAAATCACCCTTTTTTAAACCGAAAAGGCTTATTTGCGGTAGACTAATAGATCACTTGTGCAGTTGACGGTCCCGTACCTCTCCCTCTCAAATCGTCCACTTGGGAGTACCAGTCTAGACCCTTTTAGAAACCCTACTCAGATTTGAAATGTACATGCATCATGCTAAACCTAGCACGGGTTGAAGCGTAGTTAACGTAACAACTCGCTAAGATGAGCCTTATCCAAAGTCCGATGGGATTTCCATAGTCCCAATGGGCACTATCATATTATGTGCCTTTTTTGGAGAAAATGTGCCAATGTGTTGATCATTATTGCATAAGTATTCAAATTTGGAGGGGAAAAGGGCTAACCTTTATTTGTTTGCAGAAAATGAAGCACGAAATCCCAGGTTCGGTATGGTCCAGAATATCTTGCCTCTACTACTTGACTGGTGGAAAGACCTTGCGCCTTGTGACAAGAATCACGTGAGTAGAGTACTTGGTGACCTGCCATCTTTGCTGAACATTCAACCACATAGGGAATTGATCGAGGCCGCTACCGTATTCTAAGATGAGAAACGAGCTATTTTTCGGTTCAGCAATATAGAAATGACTCTTCTCCTAGAAGACATAGAGGGTTTCACCAAGTTACCATGGGATAGTTCGTGACTGCTAGTACCAGAGAATAGCACTCTTCGCAGTTTTCTGAAAATGTTGGGTTCAAAGAAGAATGATGAACTACTCTGTGTGAACAAATCATACATCCCTTTTGAGTTTTTTTACGAGCGTTATGGGCATAGCAAGTCATATTGTCTTCATCATGATGAACTAGCCATAACTTCTTGGGGATGGGTGCATCGCTGGATTTATGTTTTTATTGTCTGCTTCCTAGGGTTGTTGATCTTTCCAATAAAAGGGGGAAGAATTCATACTCGCGTAGCCATGGTCGGCAGGACCTTAATGGATGGTATCGAAGGACAAACTTATTCTATCATCCCAATGATTTTAGCTGAGATGTACCGTGCTCTAGATCGGTGTAAGCGTGGGTTCGGCCACTTTGAGGGTTGCAATCTATTACTACAAATCTGGCTGCTGGAACACTTTCAGAGGGGTGAGTATCATCAACAGCTTCTGCGAAGGCCACTAAATGACTACATAGCAAACCATCACCCAAAGAAAATGACGTTTATTCCAGACAAGTTTGCAAAGCCTGCAAATGCTGTATGTTGGGTGCATTTATTCAGTAATCTGACAGACGACCAAGTGTATTGGATGTTTGAATGGTTTCCTAGTAGTGAGTTCATCATCAGTTCACATACTGATTGACAATTGCCCTGAGCATGAACTCCAATCCTTTGTGGATTGCTTCGCAGGATACCACCAAATTTGGATGGATGAAGAGGATGCCGAAAAGACTGCCTTTATCACACCATGAGAAATATATTGCTATAAAATGAAGTTGTTTGGTTTGAAGAATGCTGGGGCAACCTATATAAGGGCCATGATGACTATCTTCCATGACATGATACACAAGGAAATAGAGGTGTAGCTGGATGATGTTATCATCAAATCTAAACGGAGTTCAAATCACATAGTAGACCTGAAGAAATTTTTTGATCGGCTTCGAAAATAAAACTTGAAGTTGAACCCTGCAAAATTCCTTCGGAGTCCCTGCTCGAAAATTATTAAATTTCATCATCAGTCGCCGAGGTATCGAGTTAGACCCATCAAAAATCAAAGTTATCCAAGACTTGCCCCGGCTAAAGAATAAAAAGATCTGATGAGTTTTCTAGGGCGCCTCAATTATATCAGCCGTTTTATAGCACAATCGACGATGATATGTGAGCCAATCTTCAGAATGTTGAGGAAAGATTACTACGACAAGATGGACTGAAGAATGCCAGAAAGCCTTCGACAAAATCAAAGAGTATTTATCCAAACTGCCATTGTTGGTCCCACCAGAACCAGGAAGACTTCGGCTGTTTTATCAGTCTGTGTGGGATGGGGCCTTTGGTGTGTTCTAGAACAACATGATATATTATCTGAGCAAGAAGTTCACGCCTTTGAAGCCCGGTATTCTTTATTGGAACGCACCTGTTGTGCTCTAACATGGATAGACTAGAAGTTGAGGCATTATTTGTATGCGTACACTACATATCTCGCATCGAGGATGGATCTGCTAAAACATATCTCTAAGAAACCCATGCCTACGGGCAAACTAGCAAATAGGAAAATATTGTTGAGTGAGTTTGATATCATCTATGTAACCTAGAAGGCAATCAAAAGGCAAGCATTGGCGGATCACTTGGCAGAAAATCCCGTAGACGGAGAATACGAACCATTGAAAAAGTATTTTCCCGACGAGGAGGTATCGTCTGTGGGAGAAGAAATTACCGAGGCATACGATGGCTGGAGGATGTTCTTCGACGGAGCAGAAAACTTCAAAGGAATGGGTATCAAAGTTGTCTTAGTGTCAAAAACCGGTCAACACTATCCGGTATCTGCAAAACTCAGGTTTCCGTGCACCAACAATATAGTGGAATATAAGGCCTGCATCCTCCGACTCAGTTTGGCCATTGACATGAACATACAAGAGTTGCTGGTAATCGGAGATTCAGATCTATTAGTGCACCAGGTTCTAGGAGAATAGGCTAGGAAGAACACCAAAATATTGCAATACTTGCACTATGTACAAAAGTTTATCAAGAGATTCACAAAGATAGAGTTCATGCATGTTCCAAAGATTCAGAATGAGTTTGTAGATGCATTAGCCACTTTATCCTCCATGATACAACACCCAGACAAGAATTTCATCGATCCAATCCCAATAGGAATTCATAAGCAACCAGGTTATTGTGCTCATGTTGAAGAAGAGATTGACGGAAATCCACGGTTCCACGACATCAAGGAATACTTGGAAAAGGGAGAATATCCAGAGAACGCTACACACACTCAGGAGCGCACGCTTCGAAGATTGGTTAACCATTTCTTTCAAAGCGGAGGAATTCTTTATAGAAGGACTCCTGACTTAGGATTATTGCGATGCGTCGATGCCAAGGAGGCGTCTTGATTGCTCGAGGAAATACATGGCAGAACTTGCGGACCCTACATGAATGATTTCGTTTTTGCCAAGAAGATATTAAGAGCAGGATATTTCAGGATGACTATGGAAACATATTGCATCAAATATGTTCAAAAGTGTCACCAATGCCAGATACATACTGATATGATACGAGTGCCTCCCAACGAACTCAATGCAACGAGTTCGCCCAGGCCCTTCTTTGCTTGGGGTATGGATGTCATCGGACCAAATAAACCCACTATTTCAAACGGACATAGGTTCATCGGAACTCTACAACATACACGGCCCAAATAAATGGAGTCGTACAAGCCCCTAACAAGAACATCAAGAAGATATTGAGGAAAATGGTAGACAATTATAAACAATGGCACAAGAAGCTACCGTTTGCTTTGCTCGAGTATCGCATCACAGTTCGTACCACTGGGGAAACCCCCTATCTACTGGTTTATGGTACTGAAGCCATTATTCCCGCTGAAGTAGAAATCCCTACCTTAAGAATCATACAGGAAGCCGAGCTCATGCAAAATGAGTACGAAGCCGATATGAACAACTAGCTCTGGTTGATGGAAAAATAATGAATGCAGCATGTCATGGTCAATCCTATCAGAATAGAATGGCAAGAGCTTTCAACAAAACGGTTAGGTCTAGGCAAATCACACCGGGGCAATTGGTACTAAAACGGATCTTCCCACATCAGGATGAAGCAAAGGGAAAATTCTCACCCAACGGGCTAGGCCCTTACATGGTTCACCGAGTATTAACAAGAGGAGCACTTATACTTGCAGAAACGGATGGAGAGATTTTGCCAAAATCAATCAATTCGGACGCAGTCAAGAGATACTATGTTTTAGACAATGTTTGCACTTTCTATTTGATGTAATTGAACTACTTGAATTTATTCCTGTTTAAGAGGGGATACGTAGGCAGCCCTGTGGGTTCGGTCACATCATACTAAAATCTTCATTTTCCCTATGGGCAGAAACAGGGGAAAGAATTCGAGTTTGCCTGATCTCATCTTGTTGGAAACCGCCAAGGAATGTACCGCTAGGAGTATGCATTTAAACTAGGGCAGAATTTTGAGGAGGATCCTCAAAATACCTAGATAACGAGGTTGCAATGTCTCAAAAGCGTGTCACAGTCATCAATTCAAAAAATTATTTACTCTCGTGCGTTATCACAACTTTCAAGCAACTATATTTTCATAAATAATTTATCAAACGCATGTTTTTCAAAAGTTTTGTTTCTATAAAGCCAGACGTTACTCAGGGTAACTAAAGTGTGGACTTCGAACAAAAGCAAAGGCGAAGCAAGAAATCGAGAGCACGAACCAACCTTTCCCCGCAAAACTCACGATTTTTCTTTGGATGCAGGCACAAGGAACATAACAGGAATGTCTGCAAATACATACATACAACAAAATTACTATCTTCACAAGGATAAATGTCTCCAAACGCAAACACATCAAGCTAAGAAATGCTTTATTCTCTTGCATTCAGTCATTACTTTTCTCGCATAGGGCTAAGCACTACCCTCATCATTACATAGATCTAAGCACTGGTTTCTTTTGCATAATACTAAACATTATCCCTACTCCTTGCATAGTGCTAAGCACTGCCTTTCCTTGCACGAGACTAAGCACTGTCTCCATTCTTTGCATTAGACTAAGCACTATCTCCAAATTTCATAAGGCTAAGCACTGCCTTTCTTTGCATGAGACTAAATACTGTCTCCATTCTTTCCATGAAACTAAGCACAGTCTCCATATTGCATAAGGCTAAGCACTGCCTTTCTTTGTATGAGACCAAACATTGTCTCCATTCTTTGCATGAAACTAAGTATTGTCTCCACATTGCATAAGGCTAAGCATTTCCTTTCTTTGCATGAGAATAAACACTGTCTCCATTTCTTGCATGAGGCTAAGCATTTCCTCCATTATTGCATAACACTAAGCACTGCCTTTCTATGCCAGAGACTAAGCACTATCTCCATTCCATGAGGCTAAGCATTGCCTTTCTATGCCAGAGACTAAGCACTGTCTCCATTCCTTGCACGAGGCTAAGCATAGCCTCCGTTGTTACATAGGGCTAGGAATTTCCTTTCCTCGCATGAGACTAAACATTGTCTCCGCCCTTTGCGTCGGTCTAATAACTACCCTCATCACATACAAGACTAAACCTTGTCTCATCTCGTTCTCACCTATGACTAAGCATTATCTGTTTCCTCTATCACACGATCAATATTGCCACATCTTTGCATCTCATGGGCTGAACATCACCATATTTTTCGAAGGCTTCATAGTCTGAGGGCATCATCCTCATAGCCCGAAGATATCATGCAATGGCCGGCGAATCCCCCAAGACGTCATGGTCCCAGGACATCATCCTCATCGTCTGAAGGCGACCTTCACGGTCCAAAGGGAATTTGTATCATGTTTAAATTGTCGCAATAACCCATATATATTTGCATGCATCGTATTTTTAGTTTTGCAAGTAACTGTTCTACAAACAGGAGCAATTCTCGTTTCGATTTCCATTCTCAACATTCACATCCTTCGATCACCTCAAATGTAACCGATGATCAGCAATTGATTACCCTTTTGTTCTATAACGTTCAAATATTTGCCTTAAACGTCCGTAACGTTCAAATTCGCATTCATGGCTCAACCTAACTTATTTGGTACCTACGACACTACCCTACCCAAAAGATTACTTTTTGAAGCATATGACCACTCTTACAACTACTCCATCCATTTCGTTCGCTGTTGGATCCAAAATTGCACACGGCCTGATTCCCGTAACACCAGGGATATGTTGGCAACTCAAGAACTAGGGTTCAGCCCCCGTTTTTTCCGAACACATTATTCCTCATTCAGCCAAAATTGGTCATTATTTTCTTTACCTGACAACTATTTCATCATCTCGGGGTAAAGAGGGGCAGCTGTTGATACCCAATTTGCCCTCGTATTTTTCAAATAGTATATGTAATTTTAGAATATCATTTTTGCATCATTACTTAATTTACAAGAGTTATACAACTACTTTCTATAATTTTATAATTTTTTAAAGCTTTAAAATAATTTTCTTGCATTTAATTTACTTGAATATGCATTTGTTACCCCTTAAATTATTTTGTGATGACTTAATCATCCAAAGTTATTAATTGCATCAACATATATGTTTCAGAATATTCACTTTAATTTATATAATTATATTTTTGTATTTTTAAGCTATTTATACAATTTTACAATAATAGCCTATATGTTATGTATAATTACATTTTATTACATTATTTGTACCCAAATAGCATTTATACTTTTATAATGTTAAATTATTATTTTCAGGCATCTTACTATACAAATAAATTTTATTATTATTTGTTAATTACTTTTCATAAATATTATTAATAAACTTTCTTGTATTTAATTGGTAGCCTAATTTGGAGCCAGTTCTGGATAAATTTATAGCCCAAACGTCCAAAATCTCTAAGCCCAATCTCCCCAGCCCAAACCAGACGACCCCTTTAATCTCACAATCTTTATCAAAAATAAAAATAGTCGATCTGGGTCTTCCTCCCAAAAAACAATAAATATCACAAATTTTGAACATCCATTCAGATACGAGCTTAACCATGCAAGTTCCATCCAAAATCGAGTTTGAATCAGGGTTCAAATCCCCACATTCAAATGCTAAAAGTAAGGTTGGAATCATGAATAATAACCACGTCCAAGCCAAAAATATTTACCCTAATTCAAATCATGAAAAATTCCTTCCAAAATCGCTCAAATCTGAGTTCTCAATCTCAAAATGTTATAAAATAATGTAAGCCCTCGGAATAGAGTGTTTAATGAATCTGCCCAGTTATACACTTCTCAATCGTGAAGCACAAATCACATCTACCACCAAAAGACCCTGCACGTAAGCGGCATTAGGCCCACAAACACGGTGCACAAGACCATAGACCTACGCAAAAGCAGTGTTTCTCCACGAACGTGAAGGCTTACCCACCTGCTTTCCCTATCCGGACACAAACCAATGCGATGCTATGCCCAATCGCGTGTCACAACCCAATTCTTACAATAGGTCATGATGACGCCCAACGTTGCTGTTACGCAAGCCAACAATGAATTATTTATTATTTATTTTATTACTTTTAAAATTATAGCTTTTATTAAATAAGGAAATTAACGCATAGAAAATCGCGGATATATAAATTATTAGTAAAACATAATGTAAGAAGGTGACAATATTAGGCAAAACCATAAGCATCTACCAGAAATTCCCAAAACCCCGTGTCACAAGTGCACAAGCAATCTAGTAGAATATACAAACTGCTATAACTACTATCTGAAATGAAATATACAGAAATAAAAACACAACAGGAAAGAGTCTCCAGTGCTGAAGATCAGATCATGGATAACAACTCACCATTAAGTCTCCGAATAACGGGAATGCGCGCCTGAATGACCGCAAGATATACTTGCCTCGGTACCTACACAATTAGTGCAGAAAGTGTAGCATGAGTACGTAAATCAATGCGTACCTAGTAAATATCTAGTCTAACCTCGAAGAAGTACTGACGAGGGGTCGACGTCGATACTTACTAGTGGTCAATAAATAAATACATAAATTATAAATAGGCATGAAGCACACAGAAATACTGGAAATAGAGAGATTGTAAGTATCCCTCAACATAATAACAATATAAAATCTCCAAATATCATGTGCTATCTCAAATAGATAAGAACCATTAAATCAACTCTCAAATCAAGAAGGATATATCATGTATATTCTAACTCCTAGAGACCTTTCGCACGAATTATGCCGAGGTTGTACAACCCGATCCAAAATAATCGTGTACACTGCTGAGGGTGGACCGTAGAGAACCATAGATGCATCTCAAATATACTATCGAGGTCGTTCGGCGCGATCATAATACTATTTCATAGCACCTGCCGAGGCGTATGGCCCGATCCACAGGAATAAAGAAACTTTCTGAATTACGGGTCATACAGTAACAACACAAAGATAGGCACATAAAGAAATCATGGTTTTTACTAATAATTAAGTATTCCGCCAAAAACGCAAATATAAATGTAAGTAATTAAACTAACAAATTGAGTTCAAGTAGTACAAATAGTGCATGGCAAGGTCCTAAGTCTACCCCGACATAAACATAAATTTAGCTACGTATCGACTCTCGTCACCGTCGTGTGACATAGCACTCACAACAAGTAGCAATAACAATTAAACACCTACGGGGATATTTCTCTCTTACAAGATTAGGCAAGAGACTTACCTTTGTTCCCAAGTCCTCTATTCGGCCCTCAAACCACACTAAGCCTCAAAATAATGCCGAGCAACCCGCAACTAGTTAAAAGTCGTACAAACTAATCAATATATACTCAAAATTTCATAATTCATCTATTAGAGTAATTGTCCAACCCAATTCGAAAAGTTCATAAAAGTCACCCCTGGGCCCACGTGCCCGAATTTCGGAAATTTTCGTAGATAAGTGTTACCCATGACCTTACGAACTCAAATATATAATTTATACTTAAACCCATAATCAATTTTGTGCCTTAATCACATTTTTACCAAACCCTAGGTTTTTTCAACATAATCCCATTAATTCCATAATTTCTATGTTAAAATATACTCACAAACTATGTATTAAACTCACATTGGGTAGAAATATCTTACTTTAAAATGCTAGATGACAAATTCCTCTCCAAAAGCTCCAAGTCAGCCAAGCAAGGTGTAAAAATGAGAAAATGAGCCTAATCCCGACTTTTTAAAACGTTTCTGCCCAGTGGTCCAAGAGGTTTACCCTTCATGAATGCAAGCAGCCCTTCACGACGTGCCTGCTTTACCCCCAACTAACCTCCCTCTACGTGAACGTGACCCAGCGGTCGCGAATGCGAAGGCCATTGGCCCCAAAGCACTGCTATCGCGACTCTACTACCGTGAACATGAAAGACAAAAATCCCTCAGTCCAAATCCTTCATCCAAACTCAAGACACCTCCCGTGTTCGCGAAGAAGGAAACCAGTAGCAGAAAATCTACCATTTTGGACTAAACTCCGGGTGGTCCGAAACACACTCGAGCCACCCAAACCCCATCCAAATATACCAACAAGTTCCTAAACACAATCCAGACCAGCTCAAAGTCTCGGAACACATAAAACAACGTTGAAACCAAGAATCAAACCTCAAAACCAAATTAATCAACCTTTGAACTTCAAACTCCTTCAACTAGCTCCGATTGCGACGAACTATACTTAGAAGTCTCGAAATGACGCCAAATTTTACGAACAAGTCACAAATCAAAATACGAATATATTCCTAGGCTCAGAATCCCAGACGGACATTGATAACACATAAGTCCATTTCAAACCAAATTTAAGAAACTCTAAAACCTCCAAGGCGCCAAACATTCAACAATAAGCGTCGAAACGCTCCTCGTTCACCGGAAACTCAATCCGAACATACGCCTAAGTCAAAAATTGTCATATGAACCTACTGGAACCTTCAAATCCCGGTTCTGAGATCGTTCACTTAAAGTGTTGACTCATGTCAAACTTGGCCACCTTAGGCCAATATTATGGAACTAAGTACTACGAATTCAATCTGAACCCTTCCAAAACAAAACCAACCATCCCCGTAAATTGTAAAATAGTAAAAGCACATGCGGGAAGTCTTAAATATTGGAACATTGATCCATAAAGCAAAATGTCCGGTCGGGTCATTACATCGTGAACGCGAAGTTCAGCTCCACCCAGACCGTGATCACGACATCACCAACACGAACTCCAAAAACAAAAGATTGCCAGCCACAAAACACCCTCCACAATTGCGATACCTCATCGGTGATTGTGGTGATCACCAGCATGCTAGAAAATCAGCAGCTCCAAACATGAGTAAAATTATCCGAAACACATTTGAAACACACCCGAGGCCCTCGGGACCTCGTCCAATCACATCAACCAATCCCAAAACATAACACAGACTTACTTGAGGCCTCAAACCATACAAAACAATATTTAAATCGTGAATTGTACTTCAATTCAAGCTTAATGAACTATCCTATATTTCCAAATTCCAAACTTATGTAGAACATGCCTAGAGAACTTAGAATGACATCAAATTTTATCCACAAGTCATAAATCTCGATACGAACCTATTCTAAGACACATAATCCTAAACGAACATCGATAACCACAAAGTCAAATGTCGGTCAAACCTATCAACTCTGCAAGTGACCAAACTTTAAACTTTCGACAATTAGCCTCAAAATCATCTAGAAACACCGGAACTCAAATTCGGGCATACGCCCAAGTCTAAAATTACTACCCAGACCTAATGGATTAATCAAAACTACAGTTTAAGGTCAAATACGCTAAAGTCAACTATTCAATACTTTTAATTTAAGCTTCCAAACTAGGAACTAAGTGTTCCATATCACTCCGAAATCTTCCTGGAATTAAACTAACCATGCACGCAAGTTATAATATTTCATATGAATCTATTCAAGACCTCACACCACCGAACAAAATACTAATGCTCAAAACTGATGACGTCCACAACACACCTCGATAAGAGATATGATACGGTTGTAATGCTATATAAATTATGGAACTATGAGTGGGGATCAAATTCACAAAGAGTTATAAGGGGTGTTAGAAGTATATGCTTGAAGAAAGCGAATGGATTAACTAAATTTACACTTCCAGAATGATTTTTGATTTCTACTTCTACTATTACTCTAACAATTGTAAGCTAAGTGAAAGAAACTAGAAATGAACGATTGTTTTGGTGTTTTCCAAATAGTTTAAAAGCCTAGGGATGTGGCCATAACCTAGGTATTCGCCTATGGGTTAAATATGTGAGTACTTATTTAGTTGATTGGGGTTTATTATAGCTCTCAACTCTACATTACCCACTCAATACCTCTTGGTCAGAGAGTGATTGTGCCCAATTTCACCTTCCCAAGTCCAAATGGGTACCAAATAAAATAGTTGATATGCTCAAGACGGGTTCTTACTATCTCTAGTTTGAGCCCTTTAATTACGCCAATCAAACTCTCAATTAGACCAATTCCTTGTTAACCAAGTTATCTTAGACTAGGTCCCTCTTTCTTAAGTAGATAATAAGTAAAAAAGGCATGAAGCAATATTTTCAATCATTAATTCTAATTGAAGCATCAACTAAGCTAAATAATCAATAACCAATCACAAACACGCATTAATTTAAATATCCATAAGGTTTACACACAAGGTTTGGGTCACAACCCTAATAAGAACCTAGCTACTCATAATGAGAATTGAAGAAAATAAAGAATAAAAGCTAATTAAACTCATAATCAAAGATTAAAATGATAAAATACAATTTTTTAAACACTAAAATAATCACAAACTTCCTAAAATGGAAAAAGGTAACAGCTACAGTAGCTTTTTACTTCAAAACTTGACCTAAAGTTATGAAACTCGTCTGTTTACAGTGGGCAAAAGTTCACTGAAAAAAATGCCCCTCGGGAGGTTCTGTGACAGCACAATTTCATGTGCAGTCCGCAGATTGCTTCAGTTGGCAGGAGATAGGATTCTGCAGCAGCACATTTCTGGATTGCGGCTGCGAAGCAACTTCTGCAGCCGCACAATTCTTGTACGGTCCACACTTAAGCAAGGTTTCAGGACTTGTTCTTTTGCACACTTTTTGAACTTGGAATCATTTGTCAGTGCAGACTCTGTTTTGTGGCCACACAATTCATGGGCGGTCCGGACATTGGTCAAAATCCAGTTGGGTTCTTTCGCTTGGTTTGCAGTCGCAGATGAATTACGGCCGCATAAATCTTTCTGTAGGCTGCACTTCTTTGCTTCTGCGCCCTTTATAGCCTTGTGCTTCAAAATATTCCTTTATGAGTCGGATTTCATCATGGGAGACCAAACTTCCAACATTCCAGCAATTTGCACAATTTCATTAGTTTCGGGAATATAATTTAATATTTTTGGACTAAAACAAAAGCAAAAAAGGTGCTAATACGTAGTTAAAATCTCCACTTAATAGAAACGACATGTCAGGTCATTACATGGTCAAACATAAGGTTCTTGTAAGCCAGAAAGCAATAAGTTGGATAAGCCCAACTTATTACCTTTGGCTAGTTTAGGGTATTTAAGCTAAAAAGCATTTAACTTAACAGAACTTTTATGGTATCCATCACTCAAATAATCTCAAAAGTGCTTTTAAGATGGTTTGACCAGCTTTTCGGCCAATCCAGACACCCTCATAGTCACAAATCAAATAAAAATCTAGGTCAAAGTCATATGTGGCATCCTACATTTTTAAAATTTTTCCTCTTTGACACTTCACTTGGACTTGTTCCTATTGAATATTTGTATTACCTAAAATTTCTATCTTATTTATACTTACCGCTGACATGGCTGGTGGGGGTAAAATACATAATAGGTGTGTCATCACTTAGTTGGATTAAAAAACATTAATCTATTCTTCTTCATTTGTTCTCCCTACCACCATCCACCTTCATTCTTTTACTAACATCATCACTGACCCCACTATCTTCGCTGAAAAGTGCAGCTATCAGCACTGACAGCCCCGCCATCTTCGTTTATCCTTTACATCTGCTGCAACTCTCGTCACTTCTTCCTTCTTAGATTTTCAAACGACCACCACCAGCATCAGATCTTCCATGATGCTGCCATCGTTTCCACCTTATCTCTCAAAACAGATGGATAATGTTGCCGCCACCATGCTTCTTCCTCTCTCTCTATCTCTCTCTGTCTCTCTCTGTTTTTCCAACAAGAATAGTATATAAACTTAACAAGGAAAAAATTGTGAAAGCAAAAACATAGAAACAGATATGAAAAGAAAAAAACTAGAGAAGTAAAATGTGCAAAAGTTAGCGTTTGTAGAGAAGATAAATGTGAAGCTGGGGAAGAAGACGAAAAGGAGCCTAGGGGTGGTGGGACATGAAATTAGGAAGAAGATGAAGTGAGGGAATGGCCGTGTGTGGAGGAAAACAACGACGGCGGCGGGTTGAAGGGGGCGACAGTGGCAGATTTAGGGTTTAGGTTTAGAAAATAGTTTTTTTAACTTATTTTCAATAATTGTTAGTGGCCCTACAATGCCATATGTCTATTTTTAGTTACTAACTTTTCCACATTATCACTGTCACGACCCCAATTTCCCACCATAGGATGTCGTGATGGCACCTAGTCTTTAAGACTAGGTAAGCTTAACCTTTATTGATAGCATAAAATAAATAACAAATTAAGATAATAAAATAAACCGATAAAGCTCATAATAACTCCAAACATCAATAACGAAATCCCCAAAATCGGTGGAACTGAGTCATAAGCTCTACAAAATGTACTAAAATCTCTAATATAATAATGTATGATAGTAGGATAAACAGTAGTAAAGAAAATAACAGAAGGGGACTCTGAGGCCTGGAAGCGTCAAGCAGGTATAGCTTGAAGCCTCCAAAAATAACTAAATGATCGCTGGCGTCTGGCACGAGCAAATATACCTGGATCTGCACAAAAATATACAGAAGTGTAGCATGAGTCACCATAACGGTACCCAATAAATATCAAGCCTAACCTCGATTGAGCAGTGACGAGGCCAGGTCAAGACACCTACTAGGATAAGAAAATTGAACAGAGTATAATATAGTCTAATAATGGAAAGCAAGGAAATAAATGACAATAAAGCAGTACAATAAAGTAAGCTAACAACTGAATTTAAGGCAGTAAAGCAAATAAGAAGTGAACACATGATGAGAACAATAAGTAATCAAATACGGTCAAATACAAGTAAGACAGTGAAGAAACAACAAGAACTGTTCAACCAACAAGCATTTTTAACATAAAATGTACAACAAGAATCACAACCGAGGTACCACACCTCATAATCTCATTTAACAAATCACAATCCTAATCTTCCTTATATCACCGCGTGAGCCTTGCATTTGTATTAAAATTATTTTTTCCAAAATAGCTACACGCATTTTAGCCGCTTTTTCTCACCGCGTGGCTTCAAGTAATTCCCTTACTAGCAACACACGTATAAATCCCTATTTATCTCACTGCATACGTATCAACCCCAATCCTTATACCATCGCATGCGTATCAACATCACAATACAATAATGAACTCGGCCATATGTTCCCATATGCCACAACACTTGCCAAAATCAACAAAACCAATGTTACCACAACATATAGCCCATGGCTCACCACAATGTGTACAAGAATCTCGATAAAAACAAAATCAATGAGAAATACTCAACAAGAAAAGATATATCAACAATCAACAACTTCAACCGCAATGTGATAAAAACTTTCACAACTTCAACATCAATAACCCAAGAAGAAGATATTCCCGCGAAATGATAAATTTAAGTAAGAGTAATTCAACAATAAAAGAAGTAACAAGATAATAAGAGAGGCAACTACTTCAACTAAATCATATAAGAGCAAATGTAACAGTAAAAGATAGAACATGTGCTAACAACGTCAATTAGAGCATGTGAGAGTAAATTTAATAATGAAAGATATAACATGTTATGACGATTTAAATTAAATGCTTGGAAGAAGTCTAAAAGTCTAAACATGTCAAAATACCACATATAAGCCAGTGTACACACTCTTCACCTCGTGTACACGTATTCCACATAACTCAATTAACACAATCAACCCAAATCTTAAGGGTAGTTACCCTACACAAATTTAGGCAAGATACTTACCTCAACTAGGACAAATCAACACTCAAAACTAGCCTTTCCCTTAAAATCCGCCTACGCACGGCTCAAATCTAACCAAAAATGACTTAATAACATCAAGCAATGCAAGATAAACCAATTAATACATATAAAACTATGATCTTTACATAATTCCTCAAAAGCCAACCCCGGGCCTGCCCAATCGAAATCGGGGTCCAAGGGTAGATTCCGACTACTCATAACCTCACCAGCATGTATATGTGTTTTGTTTTTAAATACGAGTCCAATTCTACTCTCAAATCCCAAATTTTTATTTTTCTAAAAGACAAAAATTCCTAATATTTCCTTTGGATTCCCATATATAATCATGAAATAGAGATGGAAATTGATTAAACCTACTTACCCAATAATTGTAGATATAAATCCCCTCTCCAAATCGCCTCCTACCGTGTCTAGGGTTTTAAAATGAGATGAAATCCCGACTTTCCAACCTTTTGTTCAATTGCAGATGTCGCAATTGTGACAATGGGTTTGCAATTCCGAACCCTCACAATTGTGAAGGAAACCTAGCAAATGCGGCACTTGTCAAGCCCAGGAGATGTCGATATTGCGACACAGACCCCGCAAATGCGAAGTCTGTCCTCATCTCAAATGCGACCAAATTATCGCAATTGCGAACGGACCCACCTAAGCTTAGACTTTGCAAATGCGAACGAAGTATTGCAATTTCGATACCTGAGTCCCCCCCCCCCCCGGGTCATGTTCACCATAGAGACGAACAATCTCACGAATATAGATCTGAGCCAGCTGCTTTGAAGAATAGGTAGTCACCACTGGAATGAAATGTGCTGACTTGGTCAGCCTATCCATGATAAACCATACTGCGTCAAATTTCTTCAAGGTCCATGGGAGCCTAATAATGAAATCCATGGTACTGTGCTCCCACTTTCACTCGGGAATCTCATGTCTTTGAAGCAAACCGCCCGGCCTCTGATACTCGTACTTCACTTGCTGACAGTTCAAGGACCGAGCCACATACTCCACTATATCTTTCTTCATCCTTCTCCACCAATAGTGTTGCCACAAATCCTAATATATCTTAGTGGCACCTGGATGAATAGAGTACCGCGAACTGTGGGCCTCCTCAAGGATCAACTCAACCCATCCACATTGTACACACATATCCGGCCCTACATCTACAACACCCCATCATCACCAATAAAAACCCCCTTGGCATCGTCTTGATGTACCGTATACCTATGAACAAGAAAATGCATTTCTGACGCGCTCTGATGCGCTCATACAGAGAAGACCTAGAAACCACACAAGCAAGAACACGGTTAAGCTCCGAAACATCTAATCTCACGAATTGATTGGCCAAGTCTGGATCATCCATGGCTAGTGGCCTTTCTGCTGCCAATAAATATGCCAAAATGCCCATACTCTTCGCCTTCCTACTCAAAGTATCGGCCACCACATAGGCCTTCTCGGGATGATATAGTATGGTAATATCATATACTTTCAGCAACTCTAACCATCTCCTTTGCCACAAATAGTGCCTCCAAATCTTCAATGCATGAACAATGGCCGCCAACTCTAAGTCATGCACAGGGTAATTCTTCTCATGAACCTTCAACTGATGACACGCATAGACAATCACCATACCGTCTTGAACCGCGCCAAGCCCAATACGCGATGCATCACAATACACGGTGTAAGACCCCGAACCTAAAGGCAACACCAGCACTGGGGTTGTAGTGAAAACAGTCTTGAGCATTTGAATTCTCACCTCACACTCCTCAAACCATCCGAAAGGAGCACCCTTTTGGGTCAATCTAGTCAATGGTGCAGCAATGGATGAGAAACCCTCTACAAAATGGCGATAATATCTAGCCAAACCAAGGAAACTCCAGATCTTCTTCGGGTCGACCTTCATCCCCTCATTAGACACCACGCGACCCAAAAATGCCACCGAATCAAGCCAGAACTTACTCTTTGAAAAATTTACATATAACTTCTTCTCCCTCAAGGTCTGGAGCACGATCCTTAAATGCTGCTCATGATCCTCCTAGCTGTGAGAGTACACCAAGATGTCATCAATGAATACGATAACGTAAGAATAGAGATATGGCTGGAATACATTATTTATCAGGTGCATAAATGCTGCTGGAGCGTTGGTCAGCCCAAATGACATCACTAGAAACTCGTAGTGACCATACCGAGTCCTGAAAGTAGTTTTCGAGATATCCGAATCCCGAATCTTCAGCTGATAATACCCTGATCTCAAATCAATCTTTGAGAACACTCTAGCACCATGAAGCTGATCAAATAAGTCATCAATGCGCGATATTGGGTACTTGTTCTTCACTGTAACCTCGTTCAGCTTCCTATTATCAATACACATCCTCATAGAGCCGTGTTTCTTCTTCACAAACAAAACTGGAGAGCACCATGGTGAGACACGCGGTCGAATGAAACCCTTATCAAGCAATTCCTGAAGTTGTTTCTTCGACTCCTTCAAATCCACTACTGCCATATGATATGGTGGAATAGAAATGGGCTGAGTGCCCGGCACCAAATCAATACCAAAATCGATATCCCTATCGGGCAGCATGCCTGATAGGCTTTTTGGGAACACATGTTTGAATTCTCTCACTATTGGAACTAACTCAACGGTAGAAGTATCTACACCGACATCCCTCATAAAGGCTAGATACGCTTCACACCCCTTCTCAACCATTCGATGTGCCTTAAGAAAGGACACCACCCTGCTAGGAATGTAATCAAATGTACCTCTCCACTCAAACCACGACAAACCTGGCATAGCCAAGGTGACGGTCTTGGCGTGACAGTCCAATATATCATGGTAGGCCAACAAGCAATCCATGCACAAAATCACATCAAAGTTTACCATATCGTGTAGCAATAGATTAACTTTGGTCTCATAACCACCAATTGTGACTAAACATGACCAATAAACACGATCCACAATAATAAAATCTCCCACAGCCATGGACACATATAAAGGATCACTCACAGAATCACGAGATATATCCAACTAGGGAGCAAAGTAAGATGACACATATGAATAAGTGGATCCCGAATCAAATAATACTGATGCATCTGTATGATAGACCAAAACCATACATGTGATGATAGCATCCGATGCAACTATCTATGTCCTACTAGGAAAAGCATAGAAACGAGCCTGGCCTCCTCTCTAGGGCGACCTATACCCGCCTGACCTCCAGCCCTAGCTGGTGGTGCAGGTGGAGCGGCAACTGGAGCAGCAACCATGGCCTGTGGACCTAGTGGAATCTGTGGAGCCTGTGTAATCTGTAGAGGTGCACCGTTCCCAAGTCTGAGAAATCCCTCACTATGTGTCTAATATCACCACACTCGAAGTAAGCTCTCGGTGGGCGTGGCTGCTAAAACTGCCTTTGCCATGACGGGCTGGAACTGAAGTGCGGGCACCACTATATCCTCCAGAATCTCAAAGGCCTCTTGGCCTCCCTGTCCTTTCTCTCTCTCGGCCCCGCCAACTCTCCAGCCTTCATGCGATCTCGACCATTTTCTGAAATGGATATCTGTCTCCTACTACTGAGCCATTCTGAACCTAAGAGCATAAGTGAGCCCTTTGATGAATCTGCAGACTTGCTCTCTGACTGTAAAACCTAGGCAGGTGCATGTCGGGACAAGTCACCGAATCTGATAGCATGCTCTGACACTGACATAGTCCCCTGAAGCAGTTGCTCGAACTCTGTGCTCCATGCAACCCGAAGGGTCTGGAGAACAAACTCTCTCAAAAATATCTCTGAAAACTGAGCCCAAATGAGTGGGGCTGCATCAGCTGGTCGGCCCTCCTCGTTATCCTGCCACTACCTATACGCGTGTTCCTGACAGTTGCAAAGTAGTAAAAGCAACTCCGTTCACCTCCACAATACCCATGGTGCGGAGAATACGGTGCAGTACTCCAGAAAACCCTGTGCATCCTCGATGGATGTGCCATAAAAAGTAGGAGGATCATACTTCTTGAACCTCTCACGTCTCCTCTACTCCTTCTCAGATGCCTCTGGCCTAACCTCAGGCTGAACCGGAATAACGAGCTATCGTGACATGACACTCAGAACCTACTCAATGTGGACCCGTTGCTCTGGGGTATGGGCCGCGGGAGTCAGAGCTTCTCCCCCAGCCTGAGAAATAGTTGGTGTGGGGGAAATCAGTCCCGCCTGAGCTAGAGTGCCGAACATGCTCAAAAACTGTGCTAGGGTCTCCCGAAGTCCAGGGGCACTAACAGGCACCTCGGGTGCCTGCCCCTAACTGGAGCTACCGGTGGCTCTTTAGTCGATGCTCTGGTAGGTGCTCAGGATGTAGCACGTGCACTCTAGAAGGGGGCGCGGGTGTTTAATCATCGGATCCAGCAGTGCGTGTCCTCACCATCTGTGCGAGAATAGAAAGACAAAGACTTAGATTTCGAAATCAACAAATTCACACGATAAGGAATTAAAGAAATGGAATTTCCTAACAGTTATGTAGCCTCTGAACATAAAGTACATACGTCTCCATACAAATCCGCAAGACTCTGCTAAACTTTCTTATGACTCGTAACACCCATGAACCTAGAGCTCAATAACCAATTTGTCACGACCCCAATTTCCCTACCTTTGGATGTTCTGATGCACCTAGTCTCTAAGACTAGGTAAGCCTAACATTCATTTATAGCTTAACAGAAATAACAAACTAAGATAATAAAATAAACCAATGAAGCTCATAATAAGTCCAAAACAGAAAATCAGTAACAAAATCCCCAAAACAGGTGGAACTGAGTCATAAGCTCTAAAGAACGGAATTTAAGGCGGTAAAGGAAACAAGAAGTGAACACGTGATGAGAAAAAGTAATCAAATACGGACAAATACATGTAAGACAATGAAGAAACAACAAGAACTGTTCAACCAAAAAGCCTTTTTAACATAGAAAGTACAACAAGAATAACAATCGAGGTACCACACTGCATAACCACATTTCACAAATCACAATCACAATCACAATCTTCCTTATATCACCCAAGTGAGCTTTGCATTTATTTTAAAAATATTTTTCCTGAAATAGCTGCACGAGTTTTAGCCGCCTTATCTCACTGTGTGGCTTCAAGTAATTCTCTTACTAGCAACACGCATAAATCTCACCTTATCTCACTGCATGTGTATCAACCCTTATCATTATACCACCGCATGCGTATCAATATCACAACATAATAATCAACTCGCACCACACATACCCATATGCCTCAACACTTGCAAAAATAAACAATATCAATGTTAGCACAACATATAGCCCATGACTCAACCACAATGTGTACAAGAATCTCAATAATAACAAAATAAATGAGAAACACTCAACAAGGAAAAATATCTCAACAATCAACAACTTACCTAAATGTGATAATAGCTTTCATAACTTCAACATCAATAACCAACAAGAAGATATTCCCACGAAATGACAACATCAAGTAAGAGTAATTCAACAATTAAAGACGTAACAAGGCAATAAGAGACGTAACAACTTCAACTAAAGTATAGAAGAGCAAATATAACAATAAAAGATAAAACATGTGCTAATAACATCAATTTGAGCATGTGAGAGTAAATTTAACAATGAAAGATATAACATGTTATGACGATTTCAATTAAATACATGGAAGAACTCTAAAAGTCTAAACCGGTCAAAACATTACTTATAAGCTCGTGTACACACTTGTCACCTCGTGTGCACGTCTTCCACAAAATTCAATTAACACAATCAGCCCAAATCCTAAGGGGTAATTCCCCCACACAAAGTTAGGTAAGATATTTACCTCAACTAGGCCAAATCAACATCACAATTAGCCTTTCCCTTAAAATTCGCCTAAGCATGGCTCAAATCTAATAAAAAATGACTTAATAACATTAAACAATACAAGAGAAACCAATTACAATAGATAAAGTTATGATCTTTACACAAGTCCCCAAAAGTCAACGAAAGTCAATCCTGCCCCTCCCCCCAGTCAAAACCCGGGTCCAAAGGTAGATTCTGACTACCCATAACCCCATGAATCTGTAAATGTGTTTTGTTTCAAATCTGAGTCCACTTTGACTCTAAAATCCTAAATTTTTATTTTTCTAAACATAGACAAAAATTCCTAAAATTTCTCTTTCATTCTCATAAATTTGATGTTAAATCTCATATATAATCATGAAATATAGTTGAAATATAGCTGGTCCTCGCGATTGCAATAACTGCAACACCAGCACACCAGCAACCTATATTTGAGTCCAAACATTTCCGAAACACCTCTGAAACTCACTTGACCCATTGGGACTCCAAACCAAATATCCATATATGTCTAAAAATATCATACGAACTCACTCATACGATCAAAACACAAAAAGAACATCTAGAACTACAAATTGGACATCAAAACACATGATTTTCAAAGAAAAGTTCAAGAACCACTAGAATTGCAACCAAGTGTCCGAATCCTATCAAACCAACTCCGAATGACACCAAATTTTTTAGACAAGTTCCAAATACCAAACGGACCTATTCCATGTCCCAAAACCCAATAGCCTAAAATCACTCTACGGTTAGACTTGGAAAAACTTCTAAACCTCAAATTGTCAACTTTCGGTAAAACAAGTCAAATCAACCTAGGGACCTCCAAATTTGATGTTGGATATATGCCCAAGTCCAAAATCAAAATACGAACCTATCGGAGCTATCAAAATACCATACCGGGATCGTTTTCACAAAAGTCAAACTTTAGTTAACTATTCTAACTTAGGCTTCTAAGCCAAGAACCAAAGGGTCCAAATCAACTCAAAACATTACAGGAATGAGACTAACCAATCCCGCAAGTCATAAACCCATAAATACACATGTGTAAAGCATCAAAAGAAGAAACGAGACTCAAATACACAAAACGATCAGTCGGGTCATTACAATCACGAATGTATTACACTCTCTTTATAATTTTGATGGTCGTCAAAAAACTTTCTAATAGGTACAAATTTTTAGTAGTTAAACTGTTCAATAAGAACAAATTTTAGATAATATATTAATAGAAAAATTCGAACAAGTTTAGGGGCCCGCATATGACTTTATCCAAAATCTATAAAATGAAATATTATTGACAAATGCGAGAAACTAAAGTAAATATAAAGGAAAATAATTATTATTGTTGATGCGTTACTTGTGCGTTAGGAAAATTGTATGCATGTCTGTCTTAATTTTTTCTTTTTGAGTTATAAATTCTTCTAATACAATCAACGCCACGTTTGAAAAAAAAAATATAAAAAGCTTTTCAAACCCAAAATAGATATCTTTTGTTAGTAAATAAAATGTCATGACTCAAATCCCTCATTAGGAGACGTGATAGCACCTAGTCTCCAAACTAGGCAAGCCGGTCACTTAACATTATTTAGAACAATAAAAACATGGTATAAAAAAACAGAATTTAACATAAATGCGAAAATAGGATTAATACAAGCCAAAAAGGCAATATACAAAATAATTTCCTAGAACTAGGTGGTTCAGAGTCACAAGCTCTAACTGAATACACTAGAATATTCCAAAAATACGGTATTGTATGAAATACATAAACAGTAGAAATGAAATAAGAGGGTGACTCTGAGGCCTGCAGTCAGATCATGCATGGATACCTTGAAGTCTCCGGTGTATGAAATGCCTCACTTCCAATCAGTCCGGTTTGAAGTACCAGGATCTGCACAAAAATATGCAGAAGCATAGCATGAGTACACCACAATTGGTACCTAGTAAGTATCAAGACTAATTTTGGTGAATTAGTGACGAGGTTCAAGTCGTTTGATAATCACTAGAAAAATAACATGTGCAATGAATATATCAAAATAAGACTGAAAATTGAAATATAACTTAAACCAGTAATCACCATCCCTTTTAAAACATGTAACAACAACTCAGTGTAATAAAACTCATCTTTGGATCACGAAACATCAAATAGAGGTAAGGCATGTGAAAAAATGTCAAACACAACCATTACCTTAAGTAAGTACAAAAACGTAAGCTTCCAGAAAAATTATGAGAATGAAATATCAATCCCGTCTCAACACAATCACAACAACAAGGAGCCACCCCAAAATATCACATAACATCATCAAAATGATACCCTTATTACGCTGCATGTGCATACAATAATAATTTGTCACCCTTATTCCGCCACATGCGCATATAGCTACCCTTATTTCGCCACGTGGGCAGCCCGATATAATACCACCCTTATTTCACCCCACGGGCACAACAATAGACACAATCGCACGGCAAAAATCTCGTGCTGACACTCCCAACTAATCCGCTCAACACATCCAAAAGTGCCATGGTACCACAAACACAATAATGCCAAGTGCCACAATATCACAATAATGCTACCAAAGTTTCACGAAAGTATAAGTTTACCACTTTCAACAACCGTGCACGAAGACATGACAAATAACCATAGAGGAGGAGGGGTGAATAAATAAAGCATTACTATAGCTAAGTCAATGAAATGATCATGATCAAGTCATCATAAAGTGATATTAACAAGTTTAATATAAAGTTCATTATCACTATAAGACATATTAATAGCCTATGGTCTATTCCGGCCAAAACAACACATAGTACCCATACACACATCATCACAACATGTACACATTACTTCTATGTCATATAAGTCGTCAAAATAGGGCAATAACCTAAGGGGTATTCCTCCCACACAAGGTTAGGCAAGATACTTACCTCAAATAAGCTAAATCAATCTGCTAGTAAGACCTTCCATGCAAATCCACGTACGGACAGCTTGAATCTGCCAAAATAACTTAATATCATAAATAACATCCATAGGAAACAATCTCGAATAATAAAGCTTCGATCTTTAATTTAAAACAAAAAGTCAACCCCAGGCTCGCACCGCGAAACCCGACAAAACTAACAAATTTCAAATACCCATTCTGATATGCGTCCAACCATACCAATCTGATAATTCTGACCTCAAATCGGCCTTCAAATAATCAATTTATGTTCTAGAAAAGTTTTTACTAAAATCCCCAATTTCTTCAATTCAATTTATCAATCAAACTCTAAAATCGAGGTTGGAATCATGAAATATAAACAAATCCGAGTAAAAAATACTTACCCCAATCAAAATCATGATAATCCCCTCCAAAATGGCCCAAAATTGAATTCTCTAACTCAAATGTGATAAATGAAATCAAACCCCTTGTTCAAGATTCTTCAGCCCAGTGATTCTACGTATGCGGTCACTTAACCGAATGTGATGTGCTGCTTCTTCAGTCAAATAGTCGCATCTACGTTTCTCCCTCAACACCAGGACTTCTGCTTCTACGGCCTAAACCTCGCACTTGCGGAACCGCTTCAGTCGTCCTCCATTGTAGGTGCGATCAAGCTTCTGCAATAATCCTCTGCATCTGTGAAAACTTCTAAGCTCAATCGACATCGCTTTTGCGGTCAAATGTCCACACCTGCAAACTCAGCTCCAGCCTGCCCAACTTCGCTTATGTGGCTCAATGTCTGCATTTGCAGGCTCGCACCTACGGCCATGACTTTGCAGGTGCGAAAACACCAAAAAACAGATACCTTGAGCAATTCAACCAAGTCCAAGAATGATCCGAAAGTAATCAAAAACACGACCGAGGCCCCCGGAACCCTGTCCAAACATACCTACGAGTCGCAATACATAACACGAACCTACTTGAGACCTCAGAGCACACCAAACAATATCAAAACTACGAATCACACCTCAATTCAAGCCTAAGTAAACTAGAGAACCTCCAACTTACAAAACTCATGTCGAACCACATCAAATCAACTCGTAATGACCTAAAATTTTGCATGCAAGTCCCAAATGACCCACAGGCCTATACAACTCTGTGAACCACAATCTGAACCTAATATCAAAGTCAACCCTCTGTAAAACCTATCATTCTTCCAAAACTCTAACTTTCCAACTTCCGTCAAAAAGCACCAAAACCCTATTCCAATGTCGTCTATACAAAAGTCAAACTCTGGTCAACTCCTACAACTTGAGCCTCCTACCTTGGGACTAAGTATCCCAATTTACTCCAAAACCTCTCTGAAACCAAACCAGCCACCCTGTCTAACTACAAATACACATAATCAAGGCATAAAATAGGGGAAACAGGGCTAAAATACTCAAAATGACCGGCCGGGTCGTTACATTCTCCCTCTCTTAGACAAATGTTCTTCCTCGAACGAGTATATAGACATACCTAAAGTGCCAAAAATATGAGGATATCGGCTCCGTATATCATGCTCGGTCACCTAAGTTACCTTCTCGACCGGTTGACCTCTTCACTGAACCTTTACGGATGCAACGTTCTTCGACCTCAACTTCCGGACATGCCTATCCAAAATAGCCACTAGCTCCTCAACATATGTCAAATCCTTGTCCAATTGCACTAAGATGAAATCTAACACGTGTGATGGATCACCATAATACTTTCGGAGCATAGAAACATGGAACACCGAGTGAACTCCCGATAAGCTGGGTGGCACTGCAAGTCTGTAGGCCACCTCACCCACTCTCTCAAGAATCTCAAAAAGACCAATATACCAAGGGCTCAACGTGCCCTTCTTCCAAAACCTCATCATACCCTTTATGGGAAAAACACTAAGTAAAACCCTCTCATTATGAATACTGTTGTACACTATTTTGCATGAGTCAATACAAGATTCAACTGGTGGTTTCCCAAAATAAAAGAGATTCGCCACCTAATATTTAAAGGTATACTAGGGCACCTAAGATCGTTATCCTATTAGTCTGTAAACCAATGAGATTTAGGTAAGGGTTCTTGTTCTTCTAAGGGAAAGGTGTTAGGCACCCCCTAGAATCTACCTATGGTAGCTCCATTGGACTAAGACTAGGTTCGGGAATTTTGATTTCTATATCTTACTTAATTAATGCTTGAAATGTGCGGCTTACCTTATGTTATGTTGTAAAAGTTGTCGATTTTGAAAGAGGGGTAGTATATATGCCTTGAAAAGGTGTAGGTTTTATTTAGGAGAAATGCGTTTGAAAATGTCCATGCAATTGAAAGAGTGTTTTAAAATTAGGTGTATACCACTACTTTAATAACAAAAATAGGATTAAGTTTAAAACATTTGGTTTCGAACAAAATGGTTGTTTATGCAAAGTAAGAACTACTGGGGAAGTGCGGTTCGGATATACTTTGAAAGCTGATTTTAAATCTCATATTCAAATCCAAGAAAAATCATTTGAAGATCCTTAATTGCAGCACCGTTTGTTGATTCGTAGAAATAACCCGCTTTTGAAATAGTTTTCTGCTGTTTTCAGTTTCTTCTTGTTTTAGAAAGAGAAGACTGTTGACTTTGCAAATCTGTCTTAGTTTCAAAAAAACTTCATGAAAATTATTAGTAAAAAATAATGACGGAAGTTGAATAATATAAGTGATTAACAATTAAAATTAATTACTACTAAGTTGTAGTACCTTTATTTTTACCTACGTCTTTAGGGGTTATTACTCTCAAGGAAATAAAGTATGACATTCAATCAATATTGCCAGTGTTGATACATATAAGAATAGCAGTACACTTATAAGAGCGCTGAAAGAAAAAATGGACTCGTCGTTTTGGTCCTAAAAGAGATTAGGCCCACCAGACAGCGAAAATGAACATCAGCAGCTTTGATGACTTCAAGGTTCAGGCAAGCATTTAGGCCTGAGTTCTTTGAGAACTCAGCAGGCCCAATTCAGAAACATGCATAAAAAAAGGGAGAAGGTTATCAGATATATGGCTCAATATAATGTTTAAACAAAAATAACACCAATATAGGCCCAACACAAAACTGTAACAACCAATAACAGTTAGGAATGCAAATTAATATGGTCAGACAGAGTAAAGCAGTTTACAGTGAAACCTTTGTTTCCATTTAACACTACTAAATCTTAAGAGATTAGCAAATGTCAATACTTAAAGGCTTAGGGTAAAATTCTATTCATGGCCGAGATACCCTTTGATCTATGGTACTTCAAAGTTCACGAGGGTCTGAAGGACCCCGAGTAGTGCGTGTGCCAGGGATAATATCTCAACCAAGAACTAAATTCTACTCTCAAATACCCCTAACTAATCACACTTACTCTTCCCTACAGGTTTAAGTGCTAATGAGGCATTCAATATAAATTCCAATACAACAGTAGTGACAACAAACAAGGAGATGTATATTTCTTTTAAATAACTATTCAGAACACTAAAGATAACACCATAAAAGATCATAGTTCTCATGAAAGCATGTAATACACCGTCATGTACTTCAACAGGCTCGAAAGTACCCAATACGATCAATTATTGGTGCTGGTAAGTAATGAGAACAACAACATGTCGATATCAGATCTCAGAACAAGTGAATCATGTAATTCAAAGGAGCATAGGAGATATCATGTGTATTAACCCCACTAGTCCTACTGGAAGGACATACGTATGAGGATTATTAGCTATAATTATGTACTTAATCATGTATACACTTAATAAAACTCTACGCACAAACTAGCACTTAACTTTTTACTAAGTGTAAGGGTTAACAATCCACTTCAGAGTTCTTAAAAGACAGGGATAAGCAAATACATTTACTTAACAAGTGACAGGACCTCTAAGAAATCTTTCATTCCATCTAGGTTGGTTAGAAGTTAAATACACAGTCCTATACTCAACAAAGCAGACAAGCATCAAGGAGTTTCTCCTAAGCTTATAATGACAACAGTTAACTCATATTGACTTAACAAAGCTAGGCGATATCAGGGACATAGGTGTGAGCAGGTAAGACAAACAGAGCTTGTTCAAGAATAAGCTGAGTGCAGAAGTCCAAGAGATAGTATTCAAACACACACATATGACAGTCTTATAGGATCACAACATGGCATACATGGTTGAATATCAGGAGACCAAATTAAAAGTGTTACTATGTGTAAGTTTCAGGGAAGTGAATGAGAATATTAAATTAAGGATCTATCATACAAGTTGTGTATAAGAACTTAGTCATAATGAAGCTTAATTTAATACTTTAGCACAGCAGATGAGACCTATACCCTATAGATGTATCTTAAACATGTTTCATAACTTAAACTAAGTGGAATAGTTTCAGAATACACAATAGGGCAAGTACAAGGGTACAATATGTTTTAAAACATGCTTATACAATGAAATCCCAGACATAATTGCACATTCATGAGGTTCAACAGAAGACTAAATGACCTCTCAAAAGTCAATAGACTCACAAGAAGCATATTTGAAAGAAGAAATTGATCTAAATGTCATGAGCTGATGTAACTAGACTAAGGCGATAGTCTTATCTATATCATTGAAGGGTTCATATCTATTTAGGCTATTTATCAAGTGAATCATACCATTAACACTAAGGAAAAGTAATATGGCACACATGAGAACCACAGTAGAACATCAGAAGGTCTAATAATTAAGATAACTATATGAGATCATTCGAAAGTTTCTTAGTTAATCTTAGAAGCTTAACTATGTTTAAGTTATTCAAAGACATGTTCATTGAGATTGCTAGAATAATCGATTAGTACATGATTCTGATTTAGGGTTATCAAAGAAACTTATACTCTAAAGTTTAGTAATCAATCATGAGCTAATGACAAAACACATAGAGGTAATTAACTATAATATATCAGAAAAACAGAGTGACTTAACAAGAAAACAATAGAACAAACACGATTTTAAATGAATGACTAAGAGAGAAGAAAGGTCGAGGCTCACTGACCTTCTTTTGGGAAACAAACCAAATGATAGTCTTTCTTAGCCGTTAAGAATCAGGAACTCAAACTCCAACTAGTGTTGAACTCGAAATCAGAAAGAATCAAAGGCTAGTTAGAAACCCTAGCTTGATTTTGCTACTCAAGAACTAAAAGTTGATGTTTCTATATTTGTTAAGTGATTTTGTGTATTTTTTGTTGTTAGGTGAGAGTACAGAAGGCTCCCTTTTATAGTGGCATTCAATGCCATAGGATTCAACAGAAATCAAACTAAGTTGGTGGAAGATGACGGTGAGGTGGTAATGCGAGCAAACGTGTAAAAATCAAAGAAGAACATAGGTGAAAGTAGTAGTGATTTTTCATGAGTGGAGTGAGCAGACCATTGATGGAAACGACCCATCGGACAAAGCCCAAAAATCTAGAGGTCACAACATTTGACCTTTGGGTACAGAATCTTCATGACAATGTTCTGAAGAGGCTGCTCATGTGCTTTGATTTGAATTAACGTAAGAGTTCTTAGATTATTTGAGATTTCACCCTTTGGTCTATGATTTCAACATTAAGGCTATTGAAATTAATCGGTGGAAATGAAAAGAAAGAAGCAAGATTCATAGTACAGGTACAAGATGGATAGCCATGCATGCTTGATTTGAAAGAACGAGAAGAAAATCAGACGGTTTGAAGTTTCACTTCTGGGTTAGGATTTTTGGATTTGGGAATTTTGAATCTTAAAAATGAAAGAGGAAAGAAACAGCAGCATTTGCGGATTTAGATGTCTGTGGTTTGATTAGTGACCATGCACTAATTTATGCAAGGTTCTTTGACTTATTGGATTTGGTGAGTTGAGAGAAATGAGAGAGGAAGGTAAAAGGGGGTGGCTGAGTCGGGTGAGAAATGACTAGGGTTTGGAGATAGTTGGGGTTGAATTTCTAGGTTTAAACGAAGAGATGGGAGAAGGACATTTAAGTTTTTTGTGGGAAATATTCTGATTGGGTGTTTAAATTAAAGGAAAAATGAGATAAACAAGAGCCATTGATCTAAAGGATGGACGACTTGGATCAATTGTGTTTTTTTGTGAGTGTTGTGGAGAGATGACTTGGAGTGTTCTGATTGGTTCTCATAGGTTGAGGCGAATTTCCAAAGTAGAAAGAGATGGGTGTATGGACTGGGTTAAATTTGATTTGGGCTGGTTTTAATTTATTAAATAGCTTTCGTGTTTAATTGTGCAATTATAATTGTAGCCTTTTGGTCTTTAACCTTTTAAAAATTAATTTAAATGAACTTAATTAATTTTAATAAAATATAATAACAATTATAATAATCAAATATATTATTAATTAAAGAAATTAGTTCATTAATTAATTGATATTTTATTTTCCTATTTTTGATTTATTTTGAAATAATGGGCTATTTTATAAAAATTGAGAAATAACTTTGTTAAATTAATTATAAATCTATGTGATGAATATGAGATTTATTTTAATAGTCTCAAAATAGTAAGAGTAATATATTTATAATTATATAATACTAAATTATGAATTGACATCATTAATTACTTAATTTTATAAAACATGTATTATTACTCAGAAAATATCTTTAACATATTTATTGGAAACTAGTAAGTATAGATAAATTAATTTTTAAAAGGAGGATCAAAATTAGTTGTCAACAGCTGCCCCTCTTTGGCCGGAGACGATGAAAGAGTGTTTGGGCAAAGAAATCGAACCAAGGCCAATTTTGTGCCGACCTTAGGCATACATTGCCAAAATGGCATATGGATTTAAGGAAGATTATGAGTTGTAGAATTAGGGAAGGAGCTAAGGAACACTCTGGGAGAATTTCGAGAATCGGGGCCAAATTCTGGCTCTGAATTGCTTACATACCTCGGGCTTGACAAGGATCAAGCCTCATTTAGTTCTGCAGTGATGATTTGGATGAGGTGATGATTGCAGGAATTGCCCCAGTATCGTATTATGACGATACTGTGAGATGGGAGATTTTGGTACCCACGATAGCTCTGAATTGCTGCTTGATTTGAAAGATTAGATGAATTAGAGTTCCACTGATCGAATTTGAGTTTGATTTTTGATCATTGGCCCGCTTATCAGTTTGTTGTCCCTCGTAGCATTGTAGCTTGGTTTGCTGCTTAGAAGGAGTTCCACGTCGTGATGTTTGGTCCTGCAAAACGAAGCATACACATACCCATATATCGTAATGCAGATATATTAAGATGTAATGTAAATGATGCAGGAATGATGCTGCCTGGTTGCCGGCTAGCCGTTATTTGGGATTGGAACGATGGGATACTTGAATTTGACTTGATTGTTAGCCGGGATCTGTACCATTCCACAGCTGTCGGAGCATTAAGTCTCTTCACACTGGGAGTATCTCCGCGCGATAGGAGTAGTTGACTTGTAATATAGAATGTACCTCCGTGTGATAGGAGTAGGCGACTTGAAATGTAAAATATATCTCCGCGTGACAAGAGTAGTTGCATCGAAATGTAATGTATCTCCGCACGATGGAAGTTTGTAACTTGAAAAATGTAAGATGCTTGTAAGCTACACGATCAAAACGTCATACATTTGAGATAAAATAAAGAAATAAGGAGCATTCCTAAGAGGTACTCTTGACTGCAAACTAATCATGGTGGTTGGCGGGGCCAGTGGCTTGCTATATACAAAGTGCTCCGCTTGGTTGAACAGACGATTTACGATTTACAATATTTCTCTAATTGTATCGTCATCTTGGTTCCAGAATACCTCCAAAGGATTTTGGAGTTAGTCTTTAGTCATAAGAGGAAATAATTTAAATAATAAAGGAGATAGTAGTTATGAGAGAGTAGCGGATTCGTCATTGCCCTAGCGTTTCCTTGTATCATGCTAGTCCTGCATTCAAAGAAAAATTCTTAGCAGGGGGGTGTTGGTTTGTGTTGACTGTAGTTATGGCTTTGCCCCAGGTATGGTGAGGTTATGCCATGATGTTTGGTAGGTAGAATGATAGTTTTTTAAAATAACATTTTAAAAATCATCCATTTTTATAGGAAATGTCATCGTTCTGGATTATGACATGCTTAGAAATTCCCTCAGAAAACTCTATCCCGTTGATGTCGATTCTTGGAGATGCTCCTGATGACGTAGCTTCTCGCGGTTGTGATTGCATCCTATTCTAAAAGAATTTGTTACAAAGAAATTAGGTCTGAACATAGTTCGCGGGTAATTGTAAAAAAATTATGATGGTGACCGAGCCTGACTCAGGCGACCTACGTATCCAAATGCGATCAGGTCAAAACGTAGTTCAATTACAATAGATACCAATAATGAGATTGATAAATGAAATGGCCGAGTCTGACTCAGATTACCTACGTATCCAAATAGAAGCTGGCCAGAACGTAGTTCAATTACGACAGATGACAGAATCCGATAATGATTGCCAATATATTCCTGCCAAAGGAAATCAAGTCGTGGCGTAGTTCTGAATACATACAAAAATGATATTTGGATTTTCTATTACAAAGAAGATGGGGGAGAGAGAGACCGTAGCCTGCATGGGTTGCCTACGTATCCCACCATGGGAAGTCAAGTCGGGCGTTGTTCTGTTACAACCAAACCTAACTCTAATGTCTTCAAATGTAGTATCTCTTGATTGCATCTAAATTGATCGGCTTCGTGCTGAATCTTCCGACCATTTTTGACAATATCAGAGCTCCTCCCCACAATATTCGATGGACCACGTAAACACCTTGCCAATTTGGCGCAAACTTTCCCTTGGCTTCTTCTTGGTGAGGGAATATCTTCTTCAAAACCAACTGCCCCGGTGTAAATTGACGAGGTTTCACCTTCTTGTTGAATGCATTAGCCATCCTATTTGATATAGCTGACCATGGCACATTGCGTCCATTCTCTTCTCATCAATGAGCATGAGTTTCTCCTGCCTGACCCGTATCCATTCTACATCATCTAACATGGCTTCCTGAATGATTCTCAAGGATGGTATCTTGACTTCTGTGGGGTATAATAGCTTCGGTGTCATATACCAACATGTATGGCATTGCCCCAGTAGATACCCTCATGGTGGTCCAATAACCTAGCAGAGCGAAGGATAATTTTTCGTGCCATTGCCTATGATTGTCCACTATTTTCCGTAGAATCGTTTTGATGCTTTGTTGGCTGCTTTAACTGCCACACTCATTTGCAGTCTGTAGGCTGTAGAGTTACAATTGACCATTATGAATTTTTCACAAATCTCCCTTATGAGATCTCTATTGAGATTGGCTGCATTGTCAGTGATGATCGATTCTGGTATTCTGGATCAGCAGACTATGTAGTTACGGACAAAATCTGCTACTACTTCTTTCGTGACGGCCTTTTATGTAGAAGCTTTGACCCATTTGGTGAAGTAGTCAATGGCTACCAAGATGAAACGGTGTCCATTTGATGTAGCGGGATCTATAGGTCTTATTACATGTAGCGGGCTCACCCAAGCGACGAACGGCCAGGGTGAACACATTACATTCAACTCATTAGGTTGAATCCGGATGAAATCCCCGTGGATCTAGCACTGTTGACACTTCTGTACTTAGCGAATGCTATCACCTCTCCAAAGTCATCCATAAGTATCAGGCTCTTAAAATCTTCTTAGCTAAGGTGAAACAATTCATGTGAGGTCCACATTTCCCTACGTGTAATTCTTCTTGCAATTGGTTGCTTTAGCAGCATCTACACATCTTAAGAGACCCAAATCCTGGGTCCTCCTGTACAGGACTTTCACATTGAGGAAAAAGTGATTTTCTATTCATCTGAGCGCTCGCTTCTGACCATTGGTGGCATTCTCTGGGTACTCTCTTATTTCTAGAAACCACTTGATGTCGTAGTACCACGCATTACCATCCGGCTCTTCATCCACATGGAAAAAATACGCATGCTAATCCTGGATCTCTATCTCAATAGGATCGATGTAATTCTTATATGGATGCTGGATCATGGATGACAGGGTTGCAAGAGCGTCGGCAAACTCATTCTGGATCCTAGGAATGTTTTTGAACTCGATCTCCGTGAACTTCTTACAGAGCTCTTTCATGCAATGCAGGTACGGAAGGATCATGACATTCTTTGTATCCATTCCCCTTGGACTTGATGTATCAACAGATCAGAATCTCCTATGACCAGAAGCTCCTTGATGTTCATGTCGACCGCCATCCTAATCCCGAGGATGCACCCTTCATACTCAGCCATATTAGTAGTGCAGGGGAACCTTATCTTTGCTGATACTGGGTAATGCTGTCCTGATCCTGAAATTAGAACTGCCGCAATTCCCACTCCTTTGAAATTTGCTGCTCTGTCGAAGAACATTCTCCATCCTGGGTATGACTCTGCGATGTCTTCTATGGAGAACAACACTTCTTCATCTAGAAAGTATGTAGTAAGAGGTTCGTAATCCTTTTCCACTAGGTTCTATACAAGGTGATTGGCTAAGTCTTGTCCTTTGATGGACTTCTACATTATGTATACAATGTCGAACTCGCTGAGAAGAATCGACCATTTGGCCAGTTTTGTCGCCGGCATCGGGCTCTAAAATATATACTTGGGCGGGTCGAGCTGGGATATTAGATGTGAGATGTATGTCGACATGTAGTGCCTCAACTTCTGGGCGATCCAAGTCAAAGCATAGTAGGTACACACTATCAGAGTGTATTTGGCTTAACATGGTGTAAACTTCTTGCTCGGATAGTAGATAGCTTGTTCATTCCTCCCAGTCTCATCGTGTTGTCCCAACACGCATCCAAATGCATTGTTCAAAACTGAAAAATATAATAATAGTGGCTTCCCGATATCGGGGGTAACCAATACCGGTGGATTTGACAAGTACTCCTTGATCTTGTTGAATGCTTTCTGACACTCTTCTGTCTATTTTGTAGAAACATCCTTTTTCAGCAGCTTGAAGATGGGCTCGCAAATTACCGTAGACAGGGCTATGAATCTACTAATGTAATTTAATCTGCCAAGGAAACTCATCACATCTTTCTTGCTCTTAAGTGGCAGTAAGTCTTGAATGCATTTGATCATTGAAGGATCCAATTCTATCTCTTTCTTGCTCATGATGAAACCTAACAGTTCTTCGGTAAGGACTTCGAATGCACATTTTTCGGGGTTCAACTTCATATTGTACCTCTGCAAACGTTCAAATAACTTCTTCAGATCACCCAAATGCTCTGCACTCTTTCGAGATTTGAGGATGATTTCATCCATATATACCTCGATTTCTTTGTGGATCATGTCATGAAAGAGGGTCGTCATGGCCCTCATGTAAGTAGCACCAGCTTTCTTGAGGCCGAACGTCATCTCTGTAGCAATAAACTCCCCAAGGCGTAGTGAATGCTATCTTCTCCGTATCTTCTTAACGCATCAAAATCTGATAGTACCCGGCGAAACAATCCATGAACAACTGCAGCTCGTTCTTTGCACAATTGTCAATGAAAATATGAATGTTTGGTAAAGGGAAATCGTCCTTTGGACTAGCCATGTTAAGATCTCAATAGTCCACACATATCCTGATCTTTCCATCCTTCTTTGGCATCGCTACGATATTTGCCAACCATATGGGATAATTGGTGACCCCACCATGTTCGCCTCTATCTGTTTGGTCACTTCTTCTTTTATTAAATTCAAATTCGGCTTGAAATCTCTGGGTTTTTGTTTGACTGGCAGTCTGGCATGATCAGTAGGCAATCAATGCGAAACGATGTCAATACTTAATCCGGGTATGTCATCATATGACCATGCGAATACGTCATTGTATTGTCTGGGGAGCTCGACTAGTTCTTCTTTCTTTTCTATTTCTATATAGATCTTGATTCGAGTTTCTTTCACGTCTTCTTCACTTCCCAGGTTGATTACTTCTGTCTCTTCCGAGTTAGGCTTTTTTCGGATTCCAACTGCTCGATCCCTTATGGAAGATTATCTGGCATCATGCTTTTGTCGTATTCCTCATAGTCTGATCTCTTTGCTCGTGGGTTTCATTACACGTCATAATCACAGAACACGGGTGTTTATTGATTTGATTACTGAAAAGAAAAACTAAGTATAAATGAAGCGATAAATAAGTTTGCAATGATTTTAAGAAAGAAATTATTTTTATTTCATCAAAGGGAACGTCTAAGCGTTCAAGCAGGCAATTGGCAAAAGAGTACAGGCACGGTTCAAGCCTCAATTTACCATACAATATTTTCAAAAGTTTAAAAATTCCACACTACCAAGATTCTCGGCAAACCAAAGATGGGTTGGCGGTCCAATTCTGCAAGTTCTCTCCTGATTCGGCATCCCGAATGGTCGGGATCTTGATATCACATTTGTCACATCATTCCTCGATCATGGTCACGAACAGCCTTCCCATTCCATCAACGATGTCGTACTCTGGTGTTGAGCTCTGACCCGGACCCAGAACGTGCTCTGGCATAAAAGCCTTCTTCCCGAAGCCACAAGTATAAGTCTTTATAGTTGGAGGCTAATACCCTAGACCAGCCCTACCCTTGTATCCCTTTGTCTCAATTGGCTCCATTATCCCATCAGATCGGGCTTTCAGTCCAGTCCCTATTTGGTACCCGTACTTCATCATTTCTCTTATAGCCATCTTTGATATGTATGGTGACTGCATATCCAGATTCTTCTCAGTCTCCCCTATCTCCGTGGTCTGCATGATTTCGATCGCATAAAAGCGACTCCATCAAATCCTTCTATGGACAGAACTGCATGTTCTAGATAAGTTGACTAGCTCCATTCACGATGAACTACAATCTCTTGACAACCCCATTCGAACTTCATACACTAATAGAGGGTGGATGGAACTTCTCCTGCCATATGTATTCAAGGTCTTCCCAGCAGCAAGTTGTATGAGGACGAAATGTCCATTATATGAAATAGTACTGGGAACTCAACTGGTCCAATTTGCAGAGCTAAGCCGATTTCCCCAATGACGTCTTTCTGCGACTCGTCGAAAGCTCTCACCCTCACACGGCTTTCTTTCACTTCTCTTTGATTAATACCCAACTCTTGTAGAGTAGAGAGCGGGTAGATATTGACTCCGGATCCTCCATCAATAAGTACTCGGGACACCACTTTATCCCACACTTGACGGTAATATGTAAGGCCCTGTTGTCACTCACGCCCTCTACTGGAAGTTCATCTCTTCAGAAGGTTATCATGTTTGCCTCGGCCATCTATCCGATGGTCACTGCTAGTGCCTCGCTGGTAGTGTTGCTCGGCACGCTCACTCCAATTAACACTTTCATCAAAGTGTCTTTATGACTGTCAGAACTCATCAGCAAATCCATGATCCATATATGGGCAGGGGTTTTCTTCAATTTCTCCTCCATAGAGTATTCTTTAGCTGACATCTTCTTCAAAAATCCTACGGCCTCAGCATCTGTTATATTAGTCCTCTGAATCTATCCCCTTCCTAGATTTCCTCAGTTTACCTCCTCCAGAGTGTAACACCTCCCTAGCCTGTCATTCCATGAGCCGCTGCAGAATCTGTCATCTCGCCTTTCCCTTTCTACTGTTACGTCCATCGGACTATCTTGTATTCCCGATCCTCCTCATTCTTGATAGTGGCGGTGGACTGTTGCTGCTATATCTAGACCATCACTGGAGGTCTTAATCGTACAGTGATCATCAGAGTCCTTCAGGGTGGAACCCTTGCAGCCTCAGTGTTTCCTATTGTTACAATGGTCCCTTTCAAGTGGGTTAATATTGGGCAGAGCTGAGGTGCATTGATTGGCTCCACATTTTATCATCATCTCAATTTCATTCTTCAGTCTGAAGCAATCCTCGGTACCATGCTCGGGTACGCCTGAATGGTAGACCAATGTTTGGTTGCATCAAAGTATTTTGAAGGATGCTCAGGAATCCTCCCTTCTACCAGATGTATAAAGCCAGCTCTTCTTAATCTTTCAAACAGTTGAGCCAAAGGTTCAGCAATTGGGGTGTAGTTTATGGGACCTCTTTCTTCGAAATTTGGGTGAGGTTAGACTGCATAGATGGGTCGATTTTGATGGGTGATGTTCTGAACTGGAGCATATGGTCGTGGTGGATTTTAATTTATATGCGCGCGAGGTGGGTATATTAAGGATTGGGGTAATAGTATGGTTTCGATTATATACTGGAGCATAGGTAGGTTGGTGAGGTGAATGTGTATTTAGAGGGTAAGAGTTGTTACCATGGGTGAATTCGACTGGTAATAGGGAACGATTGTTGATACCTCTTCTTTCTTCTTCTTTCCACTGCTTATCGAAACTGACTGAATAGCCTTGCTAGCTACTTGCAACGCGGCTATGGATTGTATATTCCCTGACTTAATCCCTTCCTCCAAAAAGTCTTTCAGTTTAACAAGTTCAGGGAAATTCTGCCCCATCGTGCCCATCATCTTTCCAAAGTAGATATCCTCTTCTGCCGTGATGAAGTATTTGGTTAGCTCGTTATCATCTAGTGGGGGCTGGGTCCTAGCAGCCTCCGAACTCCAACGACAGGCATACTCTTTAAATGATTCTGATAGCTTTTTCTACAAATTTACTACGGCGAACCTATCTGGAGTAATTTCTGTGTTGAACTGGAAACGGTTCATGAAGTCTTCTGCTATATCCTGCCACTCTCTCCAATTTATGGGATCTGGCGGGTGTATCAAGTGAGCGCCTCTCCTATCAAACTTCTTTTAAATAGCTTCATCCTTAACTTCTCATTTCTTCCTACTCTAACTTGCTTATCGCAGTAGGCTCTCAAGTGTGCATGGTGATCACCTGCCCCATCAAAGATGTATAACTTCCAAGGCATATATTCTACCGACATGTCCACATCAGGGTGTATGCATAGATCCTCGTAATCTACACTTTTGCTCCCTCGGGCGACCTGGAGGTTCTTTATTTATTTCCTTAATGCTAGCAGTTGTTCGATTACCGACTCTTCCTCTTTATACTTAGCTTCCCTCTCCATTAGGCATATTGATTAACTTCATATAGCAACATGACCGTGACGGGTGCTATGAATGGTTCTGAAATGGCATATACGGGCGGAACATATCGCTCGTGTGCAGTGGTATGTGCCGTAGGTATGTGCTGGTTTTGATTGTTGGTAAAGGTGCAACCATCACAAGGAGAGGTATGAACTATGTTCGTAGCGACTGGTGGGTTTTGCAGTGTCTGAACATACTTTGGTACATAAGGGTATATATGGGAGGATTTGGTGGGTTATATAAGGGGTATATATACTTTGCAGTGTAGGGGATACTGGGGGTATAAACTGGGTTGTAATGACTGAAGTCGGGGTATTGTATACTTGGCGGGTAGTTTAAGGAAAGTGATCGGGGATCGAATCTAGTGAAGGAAAATAAGTGGTTGTGGGAGCATCGCCACAGCCAGATGCACCAATTCCTGAATGTGTTGTACTTCCTCTCTCAACAATTCCATCTCTTGTTCCATCCCAGCAACACGTTTGTGTTCCAAGTATCATCTGTTTCTCCCAATTGCCCCCGGTTATCAGCTGTCACTGAAGCGTGTCCGGTCAGGTCATCCGTCGCAGGCATCTTCCCTTTCAATCTCAAGTTGTACGGTGGTTCTGCCAGTTTTCGGGTCAACACAAACCAACCTCTTCTTTGGGGGATAATAATAAAGAAATGCAAGAAAAGAAAAGAAAAGAAAAGAAGAGTAGAAGTCAGTTTTAGTTTTTGCACAAATATGAGCACGTGGAGCAGTCAGTTCACGTATTCAAATAAGCGTGTTTCCTAATGTGCAAGGTACCTCTCTTTGCCAGAGTTGGGTCTAAGTCGCAAATATTTAACAAATAATTAGATTTGACACGTTTAGATATGAAGCAAACTTTGATTTTCATTAATAATATTTGGATTGTGATTGGCGGGAACAAGGGTTACAACATTGTTTTTCCAACATCCAAAAAATTACATGGGCTCAAGAGGCTTTCCTTTAGGGAAATAAAAGGGTACGAATAAAGGATGCAAGATAGAAAAGGGGAAAATCAACAAGCCGCTAATACCCATCCCCATAATCATCTCCCATATCTTCTTCCTCTTCCAGTTCTTCTTCTCGGTCCTATTCAAATTCCTCTTCTTCTTCAGCACTGTACTAGGGCTCCTCCTCTGGATCTTCTTCTGGTTCTGTCTCAGATTCAATTTGTATACAATCGACCACTCGATCATCATTCTCTGGAGGTCGCAGCATATGATCAACTGAGCCTGGGACCACTTAGTGATGCATAGAGGTAGTCACCAAGTAGTGAGGCAAAATCTCATGATAGATTTCTAAAGTCGCTGTTGCATCCTCTAACCAGGCTATTCCTTCTCTGCTTGGTCGTGCCAGCTCATCCTCTTCATTGATCCAGACATAGTATTCTGGAGTGCACCACGAATTCTAACCCATCAGCATCATAATTAAATTATTCCACTCCTCATGAAGTCTTCTTATCCTTGGAATCGAGATCTGCTTGTTGTACTCATCTTCATACAGGTCGTTCTGGTCCAAGAGGGTACATCCTGGATTAGACCAAACTGCCTGAGAATACAAAGGGGTATATCCTGGATCAGACCAAACTGGTTGAGAACTCCTAGGGGTGCATATGGCTGAATGCCTTCGAGTCCTATCAGCTCAATGAAATACTTCTGGGGGTCCTTAGAATTGCCCTGCCGCTCAGCCACGAAAGCTTCAAATTTATCCATTCTCCACTCAAGTTTGTCAACATCTCACTCCATCTTTTTTTTTTTTGTCTGTGCAGGGAGACCTAATGCCTCATTCTCTCATTGTGACCCCAAATCATATTGCTAACACCCACAAAGAAATCAAATGTGGCCTCTCGTTGAAAGAAGTGCTCTGCGGCCCATATTTTTAGTAACAAGTTGCAGCCCTTGGAGAAATCATATCTGCAGGAATATGCAGACAATGCTCTGATAATTTCTGCCAATATCCTAGGCACCAAGGTGTCTTGGAGGTTACCCTAGAATGTTGCCAAGACCACAGGTAGCAAGTTGATGTTGATTCATCCTCTCCTCTATGGAAAAACCAGCAATCCTAACAGCGCCAAAGAGAAGGTTATGGGGCGGATACTTTCCCAGGTTGCCTGATCACATTGGAACTCTCCCAAGTACCATTCGTAGCTCTCACGATGTCTAAACCTATCAAATAATTGGTCCGGGCTTACCCATTCATCTTCAATGTTCCTCAAACTCCGACTACCCACCAAACCCAAAGCTTCAAGAAACCTATAGCTGGGTATGGTGACCGGTATTATCGGCTTTTTGCTAGGAAATGGAAGCTCTATGAAGCTGGTGACTTCTTCCAACGTTGGCACCAATTCACAGTCAGCGAACTTGAAAAGTACATTGGATGGATACCACAATTCTATCAGCAAATGGTTGAGAAACTTATTGGCCTGGATGTTTAGCAAGGCAGTCAATTCTCCTAGGTGCATCCTGATCTCGTCTCCATGGTCTCAGCAGATGTTGTTCCACCACTACTTCAACTTATGTGGCACTCCCATGACCATGTTGATTTCGGAATGTTCTGGTTGATTTCTATTTCTGAAAAGGGTAGAAAAGGGTTGATAAGTGTTTTGCTCCGGATCTTTAGTATCTCATCATGGTTGGTTAGTCGCTCCATAAAAGTCATGTCGTTGGGTGCATGACTCATTGACATTAGGGTGGCTTTCCTAATTGTGTGTCGATGCCAAAGACCGACTTATCTAAGGTTTATGTAGTATGACCTATGTTTGCTAGAGTAGAGTGTTTCCTAATTTTGGAGTTGGATTGAATACTGTGAGAAGTTATGTCAATTGAACTTACAAATCCATTCTCTGAAACTAAAGAATATTGAAAGAAGGTTCAGAGGGGTGTAAAAGACAACCCTCGCATGCCATTGTGTGTGATAGTGTATTGCCAAGATTCGATCGGAAAGAATATGATGACAGTGTATATAAAGCGGTAACAGATAGTGGGATATCAATAATAACATTAAAGTAAGCAGATAAGTACAAGATGAACGAGTAAGGCAGGTAAGCACATATTTACAAATTAAGCACAGTTAAAGCAGTATATAAACAATTGTTCTTAAATTCTAGGTATAGTCTAAATCTGCTGAGGTCGGAACCTAAGTGCATTCCCTAGCAGAGTCGCCATGATGTTGTGCCCTATTTTGCACAAGTCAAAATAAGATTCAACTTGTGGTTTCCCTATTGATGATAAAAGAAAGTCGCCACATAATATTTGAAGGTATACTAGGGCACCTATTTAATTGTTAAGATCATTATCCTATTAATCTTCTAACTAGTGAGATTTGGGTAAGGGTTCTTGTTCTTTTTAGGGGAAGGTGCTAGGCACCCCCTAGAATCTACCTAAGGTAGCTCAATAGGACTTAGACTAGGTTCCGGAATTTAGATGTCAATATCTTACTTAATTAGTGCTTAAAATGTGTAGCTTACCTTTATGTTGTAAACCTTATCAATTTTGAAAGAGGGGTAGTATATATGCCTTGAAAATGTGTAGGTTTTATTTAGGAGAAATGCTTTTGAAAATGTCCATGCAATTAAAAGAGTATTTTAAAAATAGGTGTATAACACTTACCTTAATAACAAAAATAGGGTTAAGTTTAAAATATTTGATTTTGAACAAAATGGTTGTTTATGCAAAGTAAGAATTATCGGGGAAGTGGGGTTCAGATATACTTTTGAAAGCTAATTTTAAATCTCATATTCAAATTCAAGGAAAATCATTTGAAGATCCTTAACTGCAGCAGCATTTGTTGATTTGTAGAAATAACCCGCTTTTGAAATAGTTTTCTGGTGACTTCAGTTTCTTTTTGTTTAAGAAAGAGAAGGCTGTAGACTTTGAAAATCTATCTTAGTTTCAAAAAAGACTTCATGAATATTGTTAGTAAAGAATAATGACGGAAGCTAAATAATATGAGTGATTAATGGTTAGAATTAATTACTACTAAGTTGCAGTGACTTTGTTTTTACCTACATCTTTAGGGCTTGCCTAGGTTATTACTATAATTCAAAGAAATAAAGTAAGACATTCAATCAATATGGCTAGTGTTGATACATATAAGAATAGTAGTAAACTTATAAGATAAGTGAAAGAAAAGAAATGGACTCGTAGTTTTGGTCCTGAAAGAGATTAGGCCCAGAAAATAACGAAAACGAATAGCAGCAGCTCCGATGACTGCAAGGTTCAGGAAAGCATTTGGGCCTGAATTCTTTGAGAACTCGGCCAGCGCAATTCAGACACATGCGTCAAAAAGGGATAAGGTTATTAGATATATGGCCCAATATAAAATTTAAACAAAAGTAACTCCAATATAGTCCCAACACAAAACTATAACAATCAATAACAGTTATGATGCAAATTAATGTGAAGTCACATAGAGTAAAGCAATTTATAATGAAACCTTTGTTTTCATTTCACACTAAACCTAAAGAGATTAGCAAACATCAATAATTAAAGGCTTAGGGTACAATTCTATTCATGGCCGAGATACCCTTTGATCCCTGGAACTTTAAAATTCACAAGGGTCTCAAGGTCCCCAAGCAGTGCTTGTGTCCATGAGAATATCTCAACCAAGAACTAAATTCTACTTCCAAATAACCCTAATTACTCACACTTACTCTTTCCTACAGGTGTAAGTGCTAATGAGGCACTCAATGTAAATTTCAATAAAATAGTTTTGACAACACACAAGGAGATGTATATTTCTTGTAAATAACTGTTCAGAACACTAAAGATAACACCATAAGAGATCATGGTTCTCATGCAAGCATGTAATACACTATCATGTACTTTAACAGGCTCGAAAGTACCCGATAAGATTAGTTATAGGTGCTGGTAAGTATTGAGAACACCAACATGTCGATATCAGATCTCAGAACAAGTGAATCATGTACTTCAAAGGAGCATAGGAGATATCATGTGTATTAACCCCACTAGTCCTACTGGAAGGTTATATGTATGAGGATTATTAGCTATAATTATGTACTTAATCATGTATATACTTAATGAAAGTCTACGCACAAACTAGCACTCCACTTCTTACTAAGTGTGATGGTTAACAATCCACTTTAGAGTTCTTGAAAGACAGGGATAAGCAAATACATTTAGTTAACAAGTGACCTTTAAGAAATCTTTCGTTCCATCTAGGTTGGTTAGATGTTAAATACACAGTCCTATACTCAACGAAGCAGACAAACATCAAGGAGTTTCTCCTAAGTTTATAATGACTATAGTTAACTCATATTTCTTTTTTTTAATCAAATCCACTAGGCAGCATGCCTAGTGTTAATTTTCATATATATAACATAAGATACAGGAATGGAAGGGGACATAAACCTTATCTCCTGAAAGAAAGGGTGTACACTCTTGGTCATCCAAACTTGATGACCAAGTATGCGTAAATAGCAATAATGGGTTAGACCTATGATGATGTGATGATTTTCTATCTTATAACATCGATTGACAATCATATGTACAAAAGCAGTGTGAACTGAGCCTAGGTCAACTATACAAAAAAGTACATATGTTCCTAAGTCTACTGAATAAGTGGTTAGAAATAGTATCCTCCCTCTGCGATAGAATCTATTCCTAGCAAAAAATGGGAATATTCTAAGTGATGTGATAGATAACAAGTAGTAGCAATCTTTAACTTTGATTTGATATTAACAAAGAAAGCAAGGTTGAAGATGGCTACCAAAAAGGGGCACTGTAACTAGACAACAGTATTGACAGTGCCTGCTGTTAGTAGTATGCTGAGGATTGTGCTGCTGATGTCTGCTGCAGCTGCTGTGATGTCTACTGCTGGTGTCTGCACTGGAGTTCTCATGTATGTCTATGTGTTGCTTGTGCTGGAGTCCTGCTTTTTTTTTGTTGTTGTAGCTTGGTGTTTTTGTTGTGCTTCTATGGGTTGTAGCTGTTGCTGAGGTGATGACTTGCTGCTACTGCTGGTGTTGTTGATGTTGTTGTTGTGGTTGCTGATTATCAAGGATTGCAGGGAGTGTAGGTTTGCTCCCCTACTGTCTTCCTGCTCTGATAACTTCTGCTGATGTGTGTTGCTGGAGTGATGAATGCTGCTGAGTTGATGACTGAGTTCTTGGCTTGTTGGTTGCTTGACTGGAGTGTTTCTAAATCTGCTATCTTCCTTGAGGTCTACCTGTATTTGTGTATGCTGCTCCTGCTGATTGCCTTGTGTTGCTGTGACTGGTAGCTTTTGTTGAAATGATGAGTAGGTAACCATCTTGCTACTGTTGTTGATGTTGTTGATGTTGTTGCTAGTGTTGTTGCTGTTGCTGTTATTACTGCTTTTGTTGATGTTGTTGCTGCTATTGTGGAGCTGAGTGTTAGCTAACTGGTGCTGGTGAGAGTGTGACTTTGTGTTGGACTTGTGAGCAATATTATGGAGAGGAGTTCCTGGTAATTGCTGCAATTGCAATAGAATAAGCACTAAAAGTGCTAATACCACACATTGCAATTGTAGCAATAACCTAGACTTTTCCATATTATCTGCTTTCAATGTTTCTTTAGCTTGTTGCTGCTTTGTTTTTGTTGACTTGTTGCTGCTGTTGAAGAGATAACTGGCTTCTGCTGATGCTTTTGTTGTTAATGGAGGGCTGTGTGTTGTCTGGTTTGTATTTGTGAGGAGGCTGCATTGCATTATTGAGCTGTACTGTTATGCTCAGCTCATAAATATTTGTGTGCTGCTTCTGCTGCATGCCTTGCATTTCTCTGGTTTGTAGCTTCCGATGAATTGATGAGTATATGTTTATCCTGCTACTGTTACTACTGATGCTACTGTTGCTTCTGCTGATGCTGTTAGTGCTGCTGCTGTCGTTTCTGCTGCTGTTATTGTTGCTGCTATGAGACTGTGTATTGGATATCTGGTACCTGCTATTGTTGTTCCTATAAGCTGTGGTATGAAAAGAGTTCCATAGTGATTTTTGCAATTGCAATAGAATGAGTAGTGAAAGTGCTAATAACACACATTGCAATTGCAACAATGACCTAGACTCTTCCAAATTGTCTACTGATAGCTGGACCATTTCTGTGCTTTGTGACTGTTGTTAAGGTGAAAGCTGCCTTCTACTGATGTTGTTACTGCTACTGGAGAGCTTTGTGCTGTCTGGCTTATCCCGTACTGCATTATTTGACCGCACTGCAGTATTGGTCCCATGGATATTTGTGTGTTGCTTCTGCTGAATGCCTTGTTTATCTGTAGCTTGTGGATGTTGTTTAGCTGATGAGCATCTGTCCATCTTGTTACTTTTGCTGCTGTTGCCACTGCTGCAATTGCCATTACTGCTACTGTTATTGTGACTGCTGTGGAGCTGTGTTTTTTGTACCTACTGCCTGTGTGAATGTTGCATTGTGATGATCCTGTGTGCAATAGCAGGGAAAAGGTTCCATAGTAATTGTTGCAACTGCAATAGAATGAGCTCTAGAAGTGCTAATACCACACATTGCAGTTGTTTCAATAACTCGGACCCATCCAATCTATCTGATTTTTGTACTCCTGTGGATGATTGCTGCTTCGCTTTTGTGTTTTGTGCCTGCTGCTGGAGTATTTAATATCTTTTGCTGCTGTTGTTTCTTCTACTGGGAGGGTGTATATTGTCTGCCTCTGTGGTTTGTGATTGTTGCTGAGATGGTGGTTGTCTAGCTTTTGTTGCTACTAGAGGGCTGTTGTTGTTTTGGCTGACTATTTGAGTGTTCTGATGAATCCGCATATCTGTGGTAGTACACTGGATAAGCCAACTTTTGTGCAAAATTAGCAAAAGGTGAGGAAGGGGAGACCAGAGAAGTTGCTGCAGTTGCAAAGATTGTGACACCATGTATGTTAGTGGCTACCTTCTTGGTTGCAGCAGTGAGCTGATGCTATGTCTTGCACCTATAAAATTCAACAAAATTGTTAAGGGAGGGGCTTCCTTCTGGCATAGCAAGAGCACTGTATTCAGCAGACAGGTTATGGAGTCCTGCTAAACACTGTAAAGGGCTGCAATGTTGGAGTCCTGCAATAGATCAAACAGAGTAAGTAGAGAGTAAATTACTGCTGCCTTGTTGTATATGTTAACTCATATTGACTTAACAAAGCAAGGCGATATCAGGGACATAGGGGTGAGTAGGTAAGACAAACAGAGCTTTTTCAAGATAAGCTGAATGCAGAAGTCCAAGAGGTAGTATTCAAACACACACATATGACAGTCTTATAGGATCACAACATGGCAGACATAGTTGAATATCAGGAGACCAAATTAACAGTTTTACTAAGTGTAAGTTTCAGGGAAGTCAATGTGAATATTACATTAAGGATCTATCATACAAGTTGTATATAAGAACTTAGTCATGATGAAGGTTAATTTAATACTTTAGCACAGCAGATGAAACTTAAACCCTTTCATAACTTAAGCTAAAAGTGGAATAGTTTCAGAATACATAAAAGGGCAAGTACAGGGGTACAGTATGTTTTAGAACATGCTTATACAATGAAATCCCAGACATAATTTCACCATCATGAGGATCAACAGAAGACTAATGACCTCTCAAGAGTCAATAGAGTCACAAGAAGCACATTTGAAAGAAGAAATTGATCAAAATGTCATGAGCTATGTACCTAGACTAAAGTGACAGTCCTATCTTTATCATTGAAGGGTTCATATCCATTTAGGATAGTTATCAAGTGAATCATACCAATAACACTAAGGCAAACTAGTATGGCACACATGAGAACCACAGTAGAACTTCAGAAGGTCTAAAAATTAAGATAATTATATGAGATCATTTGAAAGTTTCTTAGTTAATCTCATAAGCTTAAAATGTATAAGTTATTCAAATACGTTCATTAAGATTACCAGAATAATCGATTATTACACGATTCTGATTCCAGGTTTTCAAATAAAGTGTACTCTAATGTTTATTAATCAATCATGAGATAATGACAAAACACACAGAGGTAATTACCTATAATATATCAGAAACACAGAGTGAATTAACAAGAAAACAATAGAACAAACATAATTCTAATTAAATAGTTAAGATAGAAGAAAGATCGAGGCTCACTGACCTTCTTTTGGGTAGAAAACTAAACCAGAGTCTTTATTAGCCATTTCGAATCAGGAACTCAAACTCCAAACAGTGTAAAGCTCAAAATCAGAAAGAAATCAAAGGCTAGTTAGAAACCCTGGCTTGATTTTTCTACTCAAGAACTAAAAATTGATATTTCTCGGTTTGTTAAGTGATTTTCGTATGTATCTTGTGTTGTTAGGTGAGAGCATTTAAGGCTCCCTTTAATAGTGGCATTCAACGCCTTAGGGTTCAACATAAATCAAACTTAGTGAGTGTAAGATGACGGATTGAGGTGGTGATGTGAGCAAATGTGTAAAAATCAAAGAAGAACTGAGGTAAAGTAGTAGTGATACTACCTGAGTAGAGTGAGCCGACCGTTGATGGCAACGACCCATAGGACAAAGCCCAAAAATTTAGAGGTCACTACGTTTGACCTCTGGGTACAAGATTCATAGTACATGGACAAGAGGGATAGCCATGCATGCTCGATTTGAAAGAATGAAGAAGAAAATCAGATAGTCTGAAGTTTCACTTCTGGGTTAGGATTTTCGGATTTGGGGATTTTGAATCTCAATAATGAAAGAGGAAAGAAACGGCAGGATTCGAAGATTTAGATGACAATAAGAATGATCTGTGGTTTGATTTGTGACCTTGCACTAATTTGTGCAAGGTTCTTTGACTGATTGGGTCTGGTGAGTTGAGAGAAATAAGAGAGAAAGGGGAAAGAGGGCAGCCGAGTCGGGTGAGAAATGATTAGGGTTTGGGGATAGTTGGGGTTGGGTCTCTATGTTTAAACGAGGAGATGGGATATGGGCTGTTGGATCTCCTGATCAACGGCCCTGATAATTTGGGCATTAAATTTTTTTAGTGGAAAATATTGGCAGCGATTGGATTTTTGTAATCCAACGGTTGAGATTAAATCTGATGGGGTGTTTAAATTAAAGGGAAAATGAGATAAAATAAGAGCCGTTGATCTAAAGGATGGACGGCTTAGATCAATTGTGTTTCTTTTGTGAGTGTTGTGGAAAGGTGACGTGGCAAGTTCTGATTGGTTCTCATGGATTGAGACGGATTGCCAAAGTGAAAAGAGAGGGGTGTTTGGACTAAATCAGATTTTAATTTGGGCTTGTTGTTTGGGCTGATTATAATTTATCAAATAGTCATTTCATGTTTAATTGTGCAATTATAACTGGAGCCTTTTGTCTTTAACCTTTTAAAATTTAATTTAAATGAACTTAATTAATTTCATAAAATGTAATAAGAATTATAATAATCAAATACACTATAATTATTATAATTAGTTAATTAATTAATGAATATCTTTTTTTCCTATGTACTACACTAACTTTGGATTTATTTTGAAATAATAGGCTATTTTATCAAAATTGAGAAATAACTTTGTTAAATTAATTATAAACCTATGTGATGAATATGAGAGTTATTTCAATAGTCTCAAAATAGTAAGAGTAATATATTTATAATTATATAATACTAAATTATTAATTAACATCATTAATTACCTAATTTTATAAAAATAGATATTACTACTCAAAACATATCTTTAACATATTTATTGGAAACTAGATAAGGAGGGCCAAAATCGGTCGTCAACAAATACCACATCACGAGCCCTCCTATTAGTATAACTCTGTTTCCTGGACTGTGTTATACGAAGTCGCTCCTAAATCAACTTCACCTTCTCCAAAGCATCACGGACCACATCAGTGCCCAACAACCTAGCCTCCCAGGTTTAAACCAACCAGCCGAAGAACGACTTCATCTCCCATATAAGGCCTCGTAAGGAGCTATCTAGATGCTCGAGTGATAGCTGTTGTTGTGGGCTGACTCTGTGAGCGGTAGAAACTAATCGCATGAACCCCCGAAATCAATAACACATGCACGTAACATGTCCTCCAATATTTGAATAATGCGCTCGGACAATTTGTCCGTCTAGGGATGAAATGTCGTACTCAGCTCGACCTATATGCCCAACTCTCACTGCACGACTCTCCAAAAATGTAATGTGAACTGTGTGCCTCGATCCAAGATAGACTGACTCACCATGAAGGCGAAAAATCTCCCAAATATAAATCCAAGCCAGCTGCTCTAAAGAGTAGGTTGTCATGACTGGAATAAAGTGTGCAGACTTGGTCAGTCTATCCACAATAACCCAGACTGTGTTGAATCTCCTCAAGGTCCGTGGAAGTCCAACTACAAAATCCATAATGATATGCTCCCACTTCCACTCTGGATATCAAGCCTCGGAAGCAAACTACCCTGTCTCTGATGCTCATACTTCACCTACTGACAGTTCAAACACCGAACCACAAACTCCGCAATATCTTTCTTCATTCTTCTCCACCAGTAGTGTTGCCTCAGATCATGGTACATCTTTTCAGCACCAGGATGAATGGAATACTATGAACTATAGGTCTCCTCAAGTATCAACTCACGCAACCCATCCACATTCAGAACACAGATTCAAACCTGCATCCTCAACACCCCATCATCCCCAATAATCACCTCCTTGGCATCACAGTGCTGCACCGTGTGCTTAAGGACAAGCAAGTGGAGATCATCATACTGACGCGCCTTGATGCACTCAAACAAAGAAGACGGTGAAACTACGCAAGCAAGAACCTGGCTAGTCTCCGAAATATCCAATCTCACGAACCTGTTTGCCAAAGCCTGAAAATCCAAAGCTAACAGTCTCTCCCCAATTGGAATAGAAGCAAGACTACCCATGCTCTTATCCGTCCTACTCAATACATCAGACACCACATTGGCCTTCCCTGAATGATAAAGAACGGTGATATCATATTCTTTAAATAACTCCAACCACCTTTGTTTCCTAAAGTTCAGATCTTTTTACTTGAATAAGTGATGTAGACTCCTGTGATCTGTGAACACCTCACATGACATGCCGTAAAGATAATGCCTTCAAATCTCCAGTACGTTAACAATGGCTGCCAATTCCAAATCGTGCACTGGGTAGTTCTTCTTATGAAGCTTTAACTGACTTGAAGCATAAGCAATCGCTCTGTCCTCCTGCATCAACACACACCTAATGCCAATCTATGAAGCATCACAATAGACTGTGTAAGAACCCGATGTTGAAGGCAAGACCAGAACTGGAGCTGTAGTCAAAGCAGTCTTGAGCTTTTTAAAGCTCTCCTCACACATCAGACCACCTGAATGGGGCACCCTTCTGGGTCCATCTAGTCAAAAGTGTTGAAATGGACAAGAAGCCTTCCACGAAACCACGATAATACACAGCCAATCTAAGGACTCTAGATCTCAGTAGTAGAAGACAGTCTGGGCCAACTCTGAACTGCCTCAATCTTCTTCAAATCTACCCTAATCCCCTCACTAGACACCACGTGGCCCAAGAATGCCACCGAATCAAGCCAAAACTCGCACTTGGAATAATTTAGCACATAGCTTCTTCTCCATCAAAGTCAGGAGCACGATCCTCAACTACCGCTCATAATCCTCCCTACTGCGAGAATAGACCAATATATCATCAATGAACACGATGAAAAAAGAATAAAGATACGGCTGGAACACACTGTTCATCAAGTGCATAAAGGCTTCTGGGGCATTGGTCAGCCCAAAAGACATCACCAAAAACTCATAGTGAACATTGTGGGTCCTGAATGGGGTCTCCGAAATATCTGAAGCCCTAATCTTCAACTAATGGTACCCTGATCTCAAGTCAATCTTCGAAAATACCATAGCACCTTGAAGCTAATCAAATACATCATTAATACGTGGTAGTGGGTACTTGTTCTTGAATGTAACCTTGTTCATCTGCCTATAGCCAATACACATCCTCATCGAACCGTCTTTATTCTTTATAAATAGAACTGGAGCACTCCTAAATTTGTTCCTTTAATTCCTTCAACTCCAATGGTGCCATATGATAAGGTAGACATGGGTTGAGTGCTCGACACCAGGTCAATACTGAAACCAATATCCCTATCAAGTAGCATGCTCGGTAGGTCTGCTGGGAAAAAATCTGAAAAATCTCTCACGTTTGGACCTGACTCAACGGTAGGAGTATCAGCACTGACAACCATCACAAAGGCTAAGTATGCCAAGCACCCCTTCTCAACCATCTGCCATGCCTTCAGAAAAGAAACCACCCTACTAGGAATATGATCCAATATACTTCTCCACTCCAACTGCGGCAAACCTAGCATAGCTAATGTCACAGTCTTAGCGTGGCAATTATGGTGACAACCAGTCCATGCCTAAAATCACCCCAATGTCTACCATATTGAGTAACATAAGGTCCATCCTAGTCTCATAACCCTCGAGAGTGACCACACACAATGATAGACATGATATACCATAATAGAATCTCTCATAGGTGTAGAAACATAAATATGAGTACCTCAGAATCACGAAAAACATCCAAATATAAAGCACAATAAAATGAAACATACGAATAAGTAGAATCCGAATCAAATAAAATTGATATATCTTTGTGATATACCAAAACAATACCTATAATGACAGCATCTTATGCAACTGCCTCAGTCCTACAAGGAAAAGCATAATAACGGACCTGACTCCCCCTTTGGGATGACCTCTACCATTTGTCCTCCACCTCTAGCTGGCTATACAGGTGGAGTAGCAACTGGAGCAGCAATCATGGCCTGAGTACCCTGTGGAGGTCCACCCCTCCTAAGTCGGGGACAATCCCTCAGAATGTGCCAATATCTCCACACTCAAAGCAACCTCTATGCCGGCGTGGCTACTGGTACTGAGTCTGACCTGGTCGGCTAGAGTAGCCACAGTAGAAACGCCGTGCATAAGGTGCACTGAAAGATGGCTGTCCCATATGAGTATCCTGAGGTCCCTAACTAGCTGGAGCACCAAGAGTAACTTGAAGTGCAGGCTGGACTAGTCGACTGATAAAACCTCTGCCATGATGGATGTCGCCTCCAAAGTAGGAGCCCCTAAATCCTCCATAACTACGAGGCCTCTTAGCCTCGCTATTCTCCCTCTCCTGAATACGAATACGCTCTAACCTCCTAGCAATCTCCATACCTGCTGGAATGGAGTATCAGTCTCTAGCTCCCGTGCCATCCCAAATCTGAGACCATAGCTGAGCCTGTCGATAAATATGCAGACTCTCTCTTTGACTGTAGAAACCAAAATAGGTGCATGACGAGATAGCTTACTAAACCTCATAGCATACTCAGACACGGTCATAGTCCCCTGCTGCAACTGCTCAAACTCGATGTCCCATGCATCCCTAAGGGTCTGTGTAACGAACTCCCTTAAAAATATATTAGAGAACTGAACCCAAGTAAGTGGCGCTCTATCAACTGGCCTACTCTCCTCATAATCCTGCCACCATCTATATGCTGACCCCGTCAGTTAGAAAGTAGTGAGATCAATCCCGCTCACCTCAACAATGCACATAGTGCGCAGAATACGGTGACACTGATCCAGAAAACCTTGTAAATCCGCAGAAGTTGTGACACTGAAAGTAGGAGGGACATACTTCTTGAACTTCTCTAACTTCCTCTGCTCCGCCTCTGATGCCGCAGGCCTGACCTCAAGCAAAACCGCGAACACGGGCTATACCGGCATAACACCCGGAGCATGATCAGCATGAGTCCGCTACTCTGGATTATGGGCGGGCGGGAGATTGAGCTCCTCCCCCATCCTATGAAGTAGTTTTTGCAACTGGGATCAATCCTACCTGAGCCAACGTACTTAACATGTTCAGGAAATGTGCGAGAGTCTCCTAGAGTCTAGGGGTAGCAACAGGCGTCTCAGGTGCCTGCTCCCCAGCCGGAGCTACTGTTAACTCCTCAGCTGATGCTCTGGCAGGTGTTCTAGCTGTAGCATGTGCCCCTAATCTGCCTCTACCTTGACCCTGGCCTCTCACGGCTCTAGTAGGGAGTGCATGTCTCTATTCAGCTGATCCGGTAGTGCGTTTCCTCACCATCTGTGAGAGAATGGAAAGACAAAATCTTGAACTCCGAAATCAATTAATTCGCACGATAAGGAATGAAAGAAGTGAAATTTCCTAATAGATTTGTAGCCTCCCGAAGATAACTACAGACGTCTCCTTACCGATCCGCAAGACTCTGCTAAGCTTGCTCATGACTCATAGAACCTACGAACCTAAAGCTCTGATACCAACTTGTCACGACATAAACCCCTCCTTAGGAGTCGTGATGGCACCTAGTCTCCAAACTAGGTAACCTGGTCACTTAATATTATTTAGAACAATAAAAACATGGTATAACAAAAACAAAATTTAACATAAATGCGTAAATATAAATAATACAGTACAAAGCGACAATACTCAATATAACTTCCCGGAACTAGGTGGTACAGAGTCACAAGCTCTAACTGAATACACGAGAATATTCTAAAAATATGGTATTGTCTGAAATACATAAATAGTAGAAATAAAACATGAGGGCAACTTTGAGGCCTGCGGTCGAATCATGCAATGATACCTTGAAGTTTCTGGTGTATGAAAAGCCTCACTGCCAATCAGTTCTGTTCGAAGTACCTGAATCTACACAAAAATATTCAGAATCGTAGTATGAGTACACCACTATCAATACCCAGTAACTATCAAGACTAACTTTGATGAAGTAGTGACGAGGTTCAAGTCATTTGATACTCACTAGACAAATAACATGTGCAATTAATATATCAAAGAAAGACTGAAAATTTAAACAAACTAAAACCACTAATCACCATCCCTTTAGAATATGTAATAACAACTCGGTGTAGTAAAATTCATCTCTGGATTCCAAGAACCCCCAAACTCTATCACACATGCACGGAACATATCCTCCAATATCTGAATAGTGCGCTCAGACTGCCCGTTCGTCTGATGGTGAAATGGTATACTCAACTCCACTCGTGTGCACAACTCACATTATACGCCCTTCCATAATCGCGATGTAAACTACGTACCCCCGTCGGAGATGATGGATACCGACACACCATGAAGTCGGACAATCTCGTGAATATAATCATGAGCCAGCTGCTCTGAAGAATAGGTAGTCACCACTGGAATGACATGAGCCGACTTGGTCAACCTATCCACAATCCCGCATACTGCATCGAACTTCTTCTGAGTCCGTAGGATCCCAACAACAAAATCCATAGTAACTCGCTCCCATTTTCACTCTGGAATCTCTAGCCTCTAAAGCAATCCACCTGGCCGTTGATGCTCATATTTCACTTGCTGACAATTTAGGCACCGAGCTACACACTCCACTATCTCATTCTTCATCCTCCTCCCCTAATAGTGTTGCCTCAAGTCCTGATACATCTTAGCGGCACCCAGATGAATGGAGTACCGCGAACTGTGGGCCTCCTAAAGAATCATAACTAATACCAATCCAAGCCATTTCATGAATAAAATGTGACCAATTCACCAACCAACAAAACCACTTGTTACAAATAAGATCTTGCTATTGCATTGAAAGAGATAAATGTTGACTAATCTGGCTAACATTGAACTTGGTAAAATCAAATTGTTGAATAATTGAAAAATGAGATATTCAGGAATACACATTGAATGCTTGAGATTACGCATTGAATTTCTGGTAGCAGATCCATAATCAAAAAAATGTTTGTGATTGTTCCAGAAGAAATGAAACAAAAGATATGGTAGAGCTAGGACAGTTATTGTATGAGGTATACCTAGTGCTAGATGCAGAGGCGCATAATAGATCGATATGAACATCATGAGCGGTCCCGTAATAAAACCAGTTGTTGCTGATACCTTCTTCTCGGTTCCTTCTTCCATAACCAGAGCTCGGAGAAGGAAGAGATAAGAGGGCCCTATGGAGAATGTGGTCAGAAATCCATAATAGAGTCCGACCACAACGACCGAATTGATTATCTTCATGCATAAGGATACTAGATTACCTAGTAGAAAAGATTGAAAATCATCACAAACCTCCCTTATTTCTTTTCTATTGCAATTTCTGGATTATTATATGATGATTTTTGAACTTTCCATATATAGAAAAGAAATAGAAAGAGATAGACTAGAAACGACATCTGTTATGTCAATGACACCAAAGAGATAATAAATGAATGGAATTGGGATATGGATGGAATATAATAAAATAGATCCAATTTGAGGTTCCCTCTGAAATGAGGACCATCTACATTGGGCACACATAGCCTTCCCTGCATCTGTAACACACTGTCATCCCCAAAAGTGACCTCCTTGGCATCGCCGTGCTGAACTGTGTCCTTGAGGACAAGCAAATGGGGCTCGTCATGCTGACGCTCTCTGATATGATCATAAAGAGAAGACCGAGAAACCATACAAGCTAAAACTCAACTCGTCTCCGAAACATCCAATCTAACAAACTGGTTGGCCAAGGCCAGAACATCCAATACTAATGGCCTCTCCGCTGCCGGTAGACATGCTAAACTGCCCCTCTCCGCCTTACGACTCAAAGCATCGACCACCAACATTTTCCTTCCTGGGATGATATAAAATGGTTATATCATAGTCCTTAAGCAACTCTAACCATCTTCGTTGCCGCAAGTTAATATCCTTCTGTTTGAACAGATGCTATAGACTCTATTGGTCGGTATAGACCTTACAAGGGACATCATACAAATGTGCCGCTAAATCTTCAAGGCATGAACAATAGCTGCTAACTCAAAGTCGTGGACATGATAATTCTTCTCATGAACCTTCAGCTATCTCGACGCATAGTAAATCACCCTACCTTCTTGCATCAACACTGTGCCGAGGCCAACACGTGATGCATCACAGTACACAGTGTAAGACCCGAGCCCGTAGGCAACACCAACACTGAGGCTGTAGTCAAAGTAGTCTTGAGCTTTTGAAAGCTCTTCTCACATCCTCGGTACATCTGAACGGAGTACCCTTCTAGGTCAATCTGGTCATAGGGGCAACAATAGATGAGAAAACCTCTAAGAATTGACGGTAATACCCTGCCAAACCAAGAAAACTCCGAATCACAGTAGCTGAAGAAGGTCTGGGCCAACTCTGCACTACTTCAATCTTCTTTCGATCTACCTTGATCCCCTCACTCGACACTACAAGTCCCAAAAATTCCACTGAGTCAAGCCAAAATTCACACTTTGAAACTTTTGCATACAACTTCTTTTCTCTCAAGGTCTAGAACCCGGTCCTCAGGTGCTGCTCATGATCCTCCCGGCTCCGGGAGTACACCAAGATGTTGTCAATAAACACAATGACGAATGAGTCAAGATACGGCTAGAATACAGTGTTCATCAAGTGGATGAGTTCTGCTGGGGCATTGGTTAGCCCAATTTGTATCACAAGGAACTCATAATGACCATACCGAGTCCTGAAGGCAGTATTTGAAATATCCAGCACCCGAATATTCAACTGATGACAGTCAGAATGCAAATCAATCTTTGAGAACACTCTGGCACCCTATAGCTGATCAAATAGGTCATCAATGCATGGCAATGGAAACCTATTCTTCACTGTAACCTTGTTCAACTGTCGATAATCAACACACATGCGCATAGAACCATCCTTCTTCTTTACAAACAAGACTAGAGCACCCCAAGGTAACATACTAGGCCGAATGAAGCCCTTATCAAGCAACTCTTGCAACTGCTCCTTTAACTCCTTCAACTCTGCTGGGGCCATACGATATGGTGGAATAGAAATGGGCTGAGTGCTTGGGAATAAAATCAATATCCTTATCGGGTAGCGTGCTCAAAAGATCCGCTAGAAATACATTTGGATTGTCTCTCATCACCAAAATTGACTCAACGGTAGGAGTATCAACATTAACATCCCTCACATAGGCTAGATACACATCACAACCCTTCCAAACAATCTGTTGCACCTTAAGGAAGGACAGTACCCTGCTAGGAACATAATCTAAAGTACCCCTCCACTCCAATCGCGGTAACCTGGCATAGCCAACGTCACAGTCTTGGCATGACAATCAAGAATAGCATGATAGGGCGACAACTAGTCCATGCCCAAGATAACATCAAAATCTACCATAATGAGCAACAATAGATCAACTCTGGTCTCAAAACCGCCAAGAACAACTAAACACGACTGATACACACGGTCAACAATGATGGAATCTCCCACAGGCGTGGACATATAGACAGGAGAACTCAAGGAATCATGGGATATATCTAAATACGGAGCAAAGTAAGATGATCCATGGGAATAAGTGGAGCGTGGATTAAATAAGACTCATGCATCTCTATGACAAATTGGAACAATACCTGTGATAACTGAGTCGTATGCAACTACCTCCGCCCTAGTCAGAAGAGCATAACATCTGGCCTGGCCTCCCCCCTGGAACGACCCCTACCCAGCCGACCGCCATCTCTTGCTGGCTGTACAGATGGAGTATCAACTGGTGCAGTAACCACGGCCTAAGAAGTCTCGGGACCCTACGGAATAGGTGGAGCCTAAGTGGTCTGTCGAGGTGCAACCCTCTTGAGTCTAGGGCAGTTCCTCTCCATATGACGAGTGTCACCACACTCAAAATAAGTTCTTTGAGCACGTGGCTGCTCGAACTAGCTTGGGCCTGGTCGACTGGACTGACCGTTGATAGCACTCCAGGCAGGAGGTGCACTAGGCAGTGGCAGTGCATAATGGGCAACCTGAGACTTGGGAGTGGCCGGAATACCGCTGAAAATTGGAAGTGCTGAATGAATAGGACGGCTCATATAGCCTCTACCATGACGGGCTACAACTAAAGCACGGGCACCACTATATGTGCCAGAATCTCGAGGCCTCTTGGCCTCCCTGTCCTCTCTCTCCCAGCCCCACATACTCTCTAATCTCCGAGCGATCTCCAGAACCTGCTGGTATGGGGTATCAGTCCCCAACTCTCAAGCCATGCTAAATCTAATACTATATTGAGCCCCTCGATAAATCAACGGACTCGCTCTTTGAGACAAAGGCTTGTGCATGTCGCGACGACTCGCTGAACCTGACAGCATACTCTAATACAGTCATAGCACCCTAGAGCAACTGCTCAAACTCCCCGCGCCATGCATCCCTAAGACTCTGGGGAACAAACTCTCTCATGAACATCTCTGAGAACTAAGCCCAGGTGAGTGAAGCTGCCTCAGCCAGGCTACCCAACTCATACACTCGCCACCACTGATAAGCCGCTCCCTTAAGTTGGAACGTAGTGAAAGCAACCCCATTCGACTCTACAATACCCATAATATGGAGGATGTGGTGGCACTCCTCAAGAAAACCTTGCGCATCCTCTGAAGCTAAACCATTGAAAGTAGGAAGATGATACTTCTTGTGCCTCTCGAGCCTGATCTACTCCTCCTCAGACATTGCGCTAACCTCGGGCTAAACTAGAACAACCGGCTGCACTGGTATGACCTCTGGGACCTGGTCAACCTGGACCCGCTGCTCTAGGGTACGAGCTGCAGGAGTCTGTGCTCCTCCCCCGGCCTGAGATGTGGCAGGAGCAAGTGGAATCAACCTCGCCTGAGCTAGAGTGCCAAACATGCTCAAAAATTGGGCGAGAGTATCCTAAAGTGCAAAGGTAGTAACAGGCATCTCAGGTGCCTGCCCCGCAACTGGAGCTATTAGTGACTCCTTTGTAGTAGCTCGGGCAAGTGCTCTTCTTGCACCACGTGCCCGTCCTTGGCCTCTACCCCGGCCCTAGCCTCTCACGGCACTAGTAGGGGGCGGGTGTCTGATCATCAGATCCAGCTATGGCGTGTCCTCACCATCTATGAGAGAATAGAAAGACAAAGATTTAGAATTTGGAAGTCAACAAATTCGCACGATAAGGAATCAAAGAAATGAAACTTTTTCTAGCAGTTTCATAGCCTCCCGAAGATAAGTATAGATGTCTCTATACCGATACCCGAGATTTAACTAAACCTGCTTGTGACTCATAGCACCTACGAACCTAGAGCAGTGACGAGGTCAGGTCAAGGCCCTACTAGAATAAATAAGAAACTGAGCAAGTGTATAACTGTGAAATAATGATAACAATAGAAATGAGATAATAAAGAACTACACCGAAAATAGCTACACTGAACAAAGGCAAATAATGCATCACGAAAGAAAACAAGGAATGCTATGACACGGAACAAAACAAACAAACACAAGTGAAGTTATTGAAAAGTATCAACAAGAATCACTACCGAGGTACCTCCTCGTAGTCTCAAATCACAACTCAATTCACAGTCTTTCCTTATATCACCACGGGAGCCTTGCATTTAGTTTTGAAAATCATTTTTCCTAAAATATCTTCCCGCCTTATAACCCACCTTATCACACCGTGTGGCTTCAAGAAGTTTCCCTACTAGAAACACGCGTATCAAGCCCACCTTATCTCACCGCATACGTTTCAACCCCAAAACCTTATACCACTGCATGCGTATCAATATCACAGCGTATCACAAATCGCACCTCAAGTTCCCAATATCACAACTTGCCAAATAAATCAACAATAACGATGTTTTCACAATAAATAGCTCATGGCTCAACCAAAATGTACACAAGAGTCGCAACAATAAAAACTGGAAGTGAATAACTCAACAAGAATAGTATTTCACAACTTTACAACTTTGCCTCAATGTAAATCACGGCCTTTATAACTCAACAAAAATTTCAACAAGGAGATATTCCAAAATTTACAACATCAAGTAAAGAGCTCAACAGTTAAATAATGAATACGGAATAGAGGAAACACTAATTCATCAAAACATGTAAAGACAATTTAACAAGTAAGAGATAAGACAAGTAGAGCATGTGAAAATAGACTAACGATGATGAATATAAGATGTTAAGGTAACTCAATTAAGGCTTCAAAGGAATCTACATAGCTAAAACCGGTCAATTTCCACATTTAGCCTGTGTACACACTCGTCACCGTGTGTACACGTCATTCACATATCACAACCAACACCAATCCTAAGGGGAAATTGTCTCACACAATGTTAGGCAAGACATTTACCTCAATGTACGCTATCCACTAGTAAGCCTTTTCCTCGATTATCCAACTACGAATGGCTCAAATCTATCCAAAATAACTTTCGTACCATAAATATAAACTATAGGAAACTATTTCGAACAATAAAGTTACGATCTTTACAAAGAAATAAAAAGTCAACTCAAAAATTCAACACAGGCCCCCATCTCGGAACCCGACCAAAATTACAAAATCCGAACACCCATTCTATATCGAGCCCAACCATATAAGAATTACTACAATCCGACCTTGAATCACCTTTCAAATCCACAAATTTTAACCTAAGAAGTTTTCACAATTTTTCCCCAAATTTCCTACTCAAATCACTAATTAAAAAATAAAAATAACAGGATTCGTGTAATATAATCAAACCGAGTTAGAATCACTTGTCCTAATGATTTTCTTGAAAAACAATCAAAATCACAACAAACTGAGCTCTCTAGGTCCAAAAATGGATAATGAAATCAAACCCCCGAAAATCTCTATTTCTGCCCAGCAATTTCGCTTTTGTGGGCCAACAGCCCCTTCTACGACTCCGCGCCTGCGGAAATTCCATTGCAGATGCGACCATGACTTAATTCTTAAAAATGTGCTTTTGTGGACACCCAAGCGACCTGCGCCCACGCTTCTGCGACCAGTGGTCTGCTTTTACGAGCCCGCATCTGCGGAGCTTCGACCGCATATGTGGTCCTTCCCCTGCTCCCTCAGCTCCGCTTCTGCGATGCCTTTCTCCGCACCAGCAAGTCTGCTTCTGCGGAACATAGAACACACCTGTGGTCCCAGCTGGGCATTCCAAAATCTATTTCTGCGGCTCAAGGCCCAAACCTGCGACCTAAAATGCGCAGGTACGATTGCACCAAAAGCAGCAGTGCTTCAGCAATTCACCAAGTCCAAACTTGTTTCGGATTCAATCCGAATCACACCCGGCCCCTCGTCCGAATATACCAACAAGTTCCAAAACACATAACAGACCTATTCGGGGCCAAAAATCACATCAAACAACATCGATTCAGTGAATCACAACCCAATTCAAGCCTATTGAAACTATAAACTTCTGAATTCCAAAACTAATGCTGATTCATATCAAAACAACTCCCATTGACTTCAAATTTTGCACACAAGTCATAAATGACATGATGAACCTATTCCAACTTCCAGAATTGGAATCCGACCCCGGTATCAATAAAGTCCACTCCCGATCAAACTTTCCAACCATCCAAACCTTTAACTTTCTGAGTTTTGCCAATTCACGCCGAAACGACCTACGGACTTTCAAATCAACACTCGGACGCGCTCCTAAGTCCAAATTCACCATACGGATCTATTGGAACCGTCAAAACTCCATTCTAGATTCGTCTACGCAAAAGTCAAACTACACTCAACTCTAACCAACTTAAGCTCCAACTTCGGCACATTTTACTTTAAAACTCACAAAAATCTGAAACCAAACACCTCCGACAAGTCACATAACCATAGTACAACATAGAGGAGGCAATAAATAGGGGATCGGGGCTAAAATACTCAAAACAACCGTCCGGGTTGTTACATCCTCCCCCTCTTAAAACAAACGTTCGTCCTCGAATGAGTATAGACACATACATGAAGTAGTAAAAAGATGAGGATAACGGCTATGCATATCATGCCCAGTCTCCCAAGTCGCCTCCTTGACTGGTTCACCCATCCATTGAACCTTCACTGAAGCAATGTTCTTCGACCTCAACTTTCGGACCTGCCTGTCCAAAATGGCCACCGGCTCTTCAACATAAGACAAATCCTTGTCCAATTGGACTGAGCAAGAATCCAACATACGAGACGGATCATCGTGATACTTCCGGAGCATGGAATCATGAAATACTAGATGAACGGTAGCTAGACTAGGTGGCAAAGCAAGCTTGTAAGCCACCTCTCCAATCCTCTCAAGAATCTCAAAAGGTCCAATATACCTAGGTCTCAAATTGCACTTCTTCCTGAACCTCATAACACCCTTCATGGGCGAAACCCGGAGCAAGAGTCGCTCCCAACAATGAATACAACATCGCAAACCTTCCGATCCGCATAATTTTTCTGTTTCATTGGGTTGTACAAAGCCGATCTTGAATCAATTTAACCTTTTCCAAAGCATCCTGAACCAAGTCTGTACCAAATAGCCTAGCCTCACCTGGCTCAAACCAACACATCGGAGACCGACACCGCCTCTCATACAAGGCCTCATATGGAGCAATCTAAATGCTTGATTGGTACTTGTTCTTATAGGCAAAATCTGCAAGTGGCAAGAACTGATCCCAAGAACCCCCAAACTCTATCACACATGCACGGAGCATATCCTCCAATATCTGAATAGTGCGCTCGGACTGTCTGTTCGTCGAAGGGTGGAATGTTGTACTCAACTCCACTTGTGTGCCCAACTCAAGCAGTATGGCCTTCGAGAATCGCGATGTAAACTGTGTACCCCGGTCAAAGTTGGATACCGGCGCACTTGAAGTCGGACAATTTAGCGAATATAAACCTGAGCTAGCTGCTCAGAAGAATAAGTAGTCACCACTAGAATGAAATGAGCTGACTTAGTCAACTTATCCATAATCACCCATACTGCATCGAACTTTTTTTGAGTCCGTGTGAGCCCAACAACAAAATCCATAGTAACCCGCTCCTATTTCTACTCTAGAATCTCTAGCCTCTAAAGCAATCCACCTGGCCACTAATACTCATACTTCACCTGCTGAAAATTTAGGCACCAAGCTACATACTCCATTATGTCTTTCTTCATCCTCCTCCACCAATAGTGCTACCTCAAGTCCTGATACATCTTAGTGGCACTAGAATGAATGGAGTACCGCGAACTGTGGGCCTCCAGAAGATTCAACTCACACAAACCATCTACATTGGGCACACATAGCCGACCCTGTATTCGTCACACACCGTCATCCGATATAGTAACCTCCTTGGCATCGCCGTGCTGAATTGTGTCCTTGAGGACAAGCAAAGAGAAGACCGAGAAACTACGAGCCAAAACTTAACTCGGCTCCAAAACATCCTATCTAATAAACTGGTGGCCAAGGCCTGAACATCCAATGCTAGTGCCCTCTCTGCTGCTGGTAGATATGCTAAACTGCCCATGCTCTCGCCTTATGACTCAAGGCATCGGCCACCACATTAGCCTTCTTGGTATGATATAGAATGGTGATATCATAACCCTTAAGAAACTCTAACCATCTCCGCTGCTGCAAGTTAAGATCCTTCTGTTTGAATTGATGTGTAGACTTCGATGGTCGGTATAGACCTCACAAGGGACACAGTGCCGCCAAATCTTCAAGGCATGAGAAATAGCTGCTAACTTAAGGTCGTGGACAGGATAATTCTTCTCATGTACCTTCAACTGTCTAGACACGTAGGAAATCACCCTACTGTCTTGCATCACCACCGTGTCGAGGCCAACACGTGATGCATCACAGTACACAGTGTAAGACCCAAGCCCGTAGGTAACACCAACACTGAGGCTGTAGTCAAAGTAGTCTTGAGCTTTTGAAAGCTCTTCTCACACTCCTCGGTACATCTGAACGGAGTACCCTTCTAGGTCAATCTGGTCATAGGAGCAACAACAGATGAGAAAACCTCTAAGAATCGATGGTAATACCTAGCCAAACCAAGAAAACTCCGAATCTTAGTAGCTGAAGAAGGTCTGGGCCAACTCTGCACTACTTCAATCTTCTTTGGATCTACCTTGATCCCCTCACTCGACACTACATGTCCCAAAAATTCCACTGAATCAAGCCAAATTCACACTTTGAAACTTTTGCATACAACTTCTTTTCTCTCAAGGTATAGAGCCCGGTCCTCAGGTGCTGCTCATGATCCTCTCGGCTCTGGGAGTACACCAAGATGTCGTTAATAAACAAAATGACGAATGAGTCAAGATACGGCTGGAATACAGTGTTCATCAAGTGGATGAATTCTGCTGAGGCGTTGGTTAGCCCAAATGGCATCACAAGGAACTCATAATGACCATAGCGAGTCTTGAATGCAGTCTTTGAAATATCCAGCTCCCGAATCTTCAACTGATGATAGTCAGAATGCAAATCAATCTTTGAGAACACTCTGGCACCCTATAGCTGATCAAATGGGTCATCAATTCATGGCAATGGAAACATGTTCTTCACTGTAACCTCGTTCAACTGTCGATAATCAATACACATGCGCATAGAACCATCCTTCTTCTTTACAAACAAGACCGGAGCACCCCAAGGTGACACACTAGGCCGAATGAAGCCCTTATCAAGCAACTCTTGCAACTACTCCTTTAACTCCTTCAACTCTGCTGGGGCCATACGTAAGTTGGAATAGAAATGGGCTGAGTGCCCCGCAATAAATAAATACAAACATCGATATCCCTATCGGGCGGCGTGCCCAAAAGATCCGCCGAAACTACATCCAGATAGTCTCTCACTACCGAAACTGACTCAACGGTAGGAGTATCAACACTAACATCCCTCACATACGTTAGATACGCATCACATCCCTTCCCAACCATCCACTGCGCCTTAAGAAAGGACACCACCCTTCTAGGAACATAAAGTACCCCTCCACTCCAACCGCGGTAGACCTTGCATAGCCAACGTCACCTCTTGGCGTGACAATCAAGAATAGCATGATAGGGCGACAACCAGTCGATGCCTAAGATAACATCAAAATCTACCATGCTGAGCAACAATAGATCAACTTTGGTCTCAAAACCGCCATGAACAACTCAAGACGACCGATACACACGGTCAACAACAATGGAATCTCCCGCAGGCGTGGACACATAGACAAAGAACTCAAGGAATCACGGGATATACCCAAATACAGAGCAAAGTAACATGATACATAGGAATAAGTGGAGCCTAGATCAAATAAGACTGATGCATCTCCATGACAAACCGGAATAACACTTGTGATAATTGAGTTGGATGCAACCGCCTCCGTACAAGTCGGAAGAGCATAACATCTGGCCCGGCCTTCCCCTCTAGGGCGACCCCTACCCGCCCGCTCCACCTCTGGCTGGCTGTGCAGGTGGAATGGCAATTGGTGCAGTAACCACGGAATACGTGGAGCTTGAGTGGTCTGTGGAGGTGCACCCCTCTAAAGTCTGGGGTAGTCCCTCACGATATGACGAGTGCCACCAAACTTAAAACAAGTTCTCAGAGGACGTGGTTGCAGGAACTGTCTCGGGCCTGGTCAACTGGACTGACCGTTTAAAGCATCTCGTGCAGAAGGTGTACTATACAGTGGCGGTGCATAATGGGCAACCTAAGACATGGGAGTGGCTGGAATACCGCTGGAAGCTGGAAGTGCTAAATGAACAAGATGACTCACATATCCTCTACCATGACGGGTGCAAGTGGGTCACGGGCACCGCTATATGTGCTAGAATTTCGAGGTCTCTTGGCCTCCCTCTCCTCTCTCTCCCGGCCCCACATACCTTCCAATCTCCGAGCGACCTCCATAACATGCTGGTATTGGGTATCAGTATCCAACTCTCGAGCCATGTTGAATCTAATACTGTGGTTGAGTCCCTTGATAAATTGAAGGACTCGCTCTCTGATTGTGGAGACCAAGGCTGGTGCAAGTCGGGAAAATTCGCTGAACCTGACAGCATACTTTGATACGGTGATAGAACCCTGACAATAACTGCTCAAACTCCGCGCATCATGCATCCATAAGACTCTGGGGAACCAACTCTCTCATGAACACCTCTGAGAACTGAGCCCAAGTGAGTGAAGCTGCCTCGGCCGGGCTACCCAACTCGTACTCGCCGCCATTGATAAATCACTCCCTTAAGCTGGAAAGTAGTAAAACAACCCCACTCGACTCCACAATACCCATAGTACAGAGGATACGGTGGCACTCCTAAAGAAACCGAGTGCATCCTCTGAAGCTAAACCGCTGAAAGTAGGATGGTGGTACTTTTTGTACTGGAATAACCGGTTGCACAAGTATTACCTCTGGGACCTTGTCAACCTGTACCCGCTTTTCTAGGGTACGGCCTGCTGGAGTCTATGTCATCCGCCGGTCTGATATGTGGCAAAAGCAAGTAGAATCAACCCCACCTAAGCTAGAGTGCCAAACATGCTCAAAATCTAGATGAGAGTCTCCTGACGTACAGGGGTAGTAACAGGCATCTCAGGTGCCTGCCCCGAGACTGGAGCTACTGATGACTCCTCTATAGCAGCTCAGGCAGGTGCTCTGGCTGCACCACGTGCCCGTCCTCAGCCTCTGCCCCGACTTTGGCCTCTCGAGGTCTAGCAGGGGCGCCGGTGTCTGATCATCAGATCCAGCTGTACATTTCCTCGCCATCTGTGAGAGAATAGAAAGATAGAGATTTAGAATTTTGAAGTAAACAAATTCGCACGATAAGGAATCAAAGAAGTGATATTTTTCCTAACAGTTCCATAGCCTCCCGAAGATATGTATAGACGTCTCTATACTGATCCTCAAGACTCTATTAAACCTACTTGTGACTCATAACACCTACAAACCTAGAGCTCTGATACCAACTACTCACGATCCCAATTCCCTCTGTAGGATGTCATGATGGCACCTAGTCTCTAAGTTTAGGTAAGCCTAACATACATGCCATATAATTAAAGTCTCAAAACTCACAACTAATATAAAGGAAACTCTGCAACTCAGCATATACAACTTCCCAAAACCCAGCGAATACAAGTCACAAGCTCTATAAGATGGTACTGTGCGTCCAATACATCAGTGTCTATACAAGGATAAGGAAATAAAATAGACTAGATAGAGGGGGACTCCCAGACCTACGGACGTCGGCAGGTATACCTTGAAGTCTCCGAACTGAGCTCGCCTCACTAATGCCTGGACTGGTAGAAGGTACCTGGATCTATAAAAAAGATGTGCAGAAGCATAGCATGAGTACACCACACCAGTACCAATTAAGTACCAAGCCTAACCTCGGTAGAGTAGTGACGAGGTCAGGTCAAGGCCCTACTGGAATAAATAAGAAATTGAGCAAGTGTATAACTGTGAAATGATGATAACAATAGAATGAGACAATAAAGAAATACATCGAGAATAGCTACACTAAACTAGGGGAAATAATGCATCACGAAACAAAACAAGGAATGCTATGACACGGAACAAAACAAACAAACACAAGTGAAGTTATTGAAAAGTATCAACAAGAATCACTACCGAGGTACCTCCTCGTAGTCCCAAATCACAACTCAATTCACAATCTTTCCTTGTATCACCACGGGAGCCTTGCATTTAATTTTGAAAATCATTTTTTCTGAAATAGCTTCCTGCGTTTTAGCCCACCTTATCACACCGCGTGGCTTCAAGTAGTTCCCCTATTACCAACACGCGTAACAAGCCCACCTTATCTCGTCGCATGCATTTCAACCACAAAACCTTATACCACCACATGCATAGCAATATCACAACGTTTCACAAATCGCACCTCAAGTGACCAATATCACACTTGCCAAAGAAATCAACAATAACGGTGTTTTCACAATAAATAGCCCATGGCTCAACCACAATGTACACAAGAGTCTCAACAATAACAACCGAAAGTGAATAACTCAACAAGAATAGTATTTCACAACTTTACAACTTTGCCTCAAGGTAAATCACGGCCTTTATAACTCAATACCAATTTCAACAACGAGATATTCCACAATTTACAACTTCAAGTAAAGAGCTCAACAGCTAAGTAATGAATACAGAATAGAGGAAACACTACTTCAACTAAACATGTAAAGACAATTTAACAAGTAAGAGATAAGACAAGTAGAGCATGTGAAGATAGACTAATGATGATGAATATAACATGTTAAGGTAACTCAATTAAGGCATGAAAGAAATCTTCATAGCTAAAACCGGTCAATTTCAACATTTAGCCCGTGCGCACACTCGTCACCTTGCGTACACAGCATTCACATATCACAATAATCACAACCAACACCAATCCTAAGGGAAAATTTCCCCACGCAAAGTTAGGCAAGATACTTTCCTGAAAACATGCTAACTCAATCCACCGGTAAGTCTTTCCCTCGATTATCGAACTCCGAACGGCTCGAATCTAGCCAAAACAAATTCATACCATAAATATAAACTATAGGTAACTATATCGTACAATAAAGTTACGATCTTTACAAAGAAATAAAAAGTCAACTCAAAAGGTCAACCCCGGCTCGTGTCTCGGAACCCGACCAAAATTATAAAAATCCGAACACTCATTCGATAACGAGTCCAACCATACAAGAATTACTCAAATCCGACCTCGAATTGCCTTTCGAATCCCCAAATTTTAACCTAAGAAGTTTTCATAATTTTTCTCCAAATTTCCAACTCAAATCACTAGTTAAATGATGAAAATAACAATGGATTCGTGTAATATAATCAAAGCTGAGTTAGAATCACTTACCCCAATGGTTTCCTTGAAAAACTCTCAAAAAATCGCCAAAAACCGAGTTCCCTAGGTCCAAAAATGGATAATAAAATCAAACCCTCGAAAATCCCTATTTCTGCCCAGCGATTTCGCTTTTATGGGCCAACAGTCGCTTCTGTGACTCCGCACCTGCAGAAATTCCATCACAGGTGGCCATGAATTAATTCTTAAAAACGCGCTTCTACAGACACCCAAGCGCACCTGCGCCCACGCTTCTGTGACCAGTGGCTCACTTTTGCGAGCCCGCATCTGCAGAGCTTTGACCTCATCTGCTGTCCTTCCCCTACTCCGTCAACTCCGCTTCTGCAATGCCTCTCCCCCCACCAACGAGTCTGCTTCTGCATAACGTGGACCGCATCTACGGTCCCAGTTGGGCATGCCAAAATCCGCTTCTGCTGAAGGGTCGCTCTGCAACGCCGCACCTGTGATCCAAAATGCACAGGTTCGATTGCACCAGAAGCAGCAATGCTTCAGCAATGCACCAAGTCCAAACTTGTTTCAGATTCAATCTGAATCATACCCTGAGCCCCTGTCCGAGTATACCAACAAGTTCCAAAACACATAATGGACCTACTCGAGGCCAAAAATCACATCATACAACATTGATTCTACGAATTGCAACCTAATTCAAGCCTATTAAACTAATGTCGATTCATACCAAAATAACTCCGATTAACTTCAAATTTTGCATACAAGTCATAAATGAGACGATGGACCTATTCCCACTTCTGGAATCAGAATCCAACCCCGACATCAATAAAGTCAACTCCTGATCAAACTTTCCAACCTTCCAAACCTTCAAGTTTCTAACTTTCGCCATTCACACTGAAACAACCTACGGACCTCCTAATCAATATCGGGACACGCGTCTATGTCCAAAATCACCATACAGAGCAATTGAAACCGTCAAAACTCCATTCCTGAGTCGTCTACACAAAAGTCAAACTACGATCAACTCTTTCAACTTAAAGCTCCAACTTATGGACTATGTGTCCCATTCCATTCCTAAACCCACCCAGAAACCAAAACCAAACACCCCCGGCAAGTCACATAACCATAGTACAACATAGAGGAGGCAATAAATAGGGGATCGGGACTAAAATACACAAAACGACCAGTCGAGTCGTTACATTAAGGCATATTGATAGACTATGGTCTATTCCGGTCAAAACCAAACGTAGTACCCTTATACATGATCGTCACATCATGTACACATTACTTTTCACATTATATAAGTCGACAAGATAGGGCTATAACCTAAGGGGTATTCCCTCGCACAAGATTAGGTAAGATACTTACCTCATAAGCTAAATCAATCTGCTAATTAGCCCTTCCCCCACAAATCCACTTTCGGACGGCTTGAATCTAGCCGAACTAACTTAATATCATAAATAAAAGCAATAGGAAATGATCTCAAATATATTAAAAATTCAACTCAAAAAGTAAGCCCCAAGCCCATACCCTAGAACCCGAGAAAACTCACGAACTTCTAACACCCATTTTGATGTGAGTCCAACCAAACCAAGATCCAATTCCGATCTCAAATCGGCCTTCAAATCATCAATTTATATTTTAAATTTTTTTTTACTAAAATCCCCAATTTCTTCAATTCAATTCATCAATCAAACACTAAAATCGAGGTAGAATCATGAAATAAAATAAATCCGAGGAAAACAAACTTACCCCAGTCCAAATCGTGAAAATCCCTTCTAAAATCACCCAAAATCGAGCTCTCTAAGTCAAAATGTGAAATGAAATCAAACCCCTCGTTCAAGATATTTCTGCTTAGTGATTATGCATTTGCGGTCGCTCAACCGCATTTGCGATTCTCCCTCAACAATAGGACTTCCGCTTATGCGGCCTAGACCTCGCACCTACAGACCCACTTCTGAGGTCCACCATCGCATGTGCGATCACGCTTCTATGATAATCCTCCGCATCTGCAAAAACTTCTGAGCTCAACCAATACCGGCTTCTGCGGTCAAATGTCCGCACCTGCAAACTCATCTCCAACCTGCCCATCTTCGCTTATGCGGCTCAATGTCCGCATTTGCAGGCTTGCACCTGCGGCCATGCCTTCACAGATGCGAAAACACCACAAATCATATACCTTCAGCAACTCAACAAAGTCTAAGAATGATCTGAAAATAATTTGAAACACACCCGAGGCCCCTGGGACCTCGTCCAAAGATACCAACGACTTCTAAAACATAACGTGAATCTACTCGAGGCCTCAAATCACACCAAACAACATCAAAGCTGCGGATCGCACCTCAATTCAAGCCTATGCAAACTAATGAACCTCCAACTTGCAAAACTCATGATGAACCACATCAAATCAACTCGAAATAACCTCAAATTTTTCATGCAAGTCCCAAATGACCAACTAGCTTATACCTACTCACGGAACCATAATCCGAACCCAATATCAACAAAGCCAACCCTCGATCAAACCTATCTACCTTCCAAACCTTTAACTTCCAAACTTCCACCAAAAAGCACCAAACTAACCTACGGACCTCCAAATCCATATCTTAACATGCACCTACGTTAAAAATTACCATATCAATATACTATTCCGGAGTCGTCTAAACAAAAATCAAACTCCGGTCAACTCTTACAACTTAAGCCTCCAACCTTGGGACTAAGTGTCCCTATTCACTACAAAACCTTCCCAAAATCAAACCAACCACCCCAGCAAGCCATGTAACCACAAATACACATAAGCAAGGCATCAAATAGGAAAACAAGGGCTAAAATATTCAAAACGACCAGCTGAGTCATTACATAAACCCAAACTATACAATTGTTGTTGGAAGCATAGCTTTCCTTCAACACATAATAAGTGAAATTTAAATATTTTTTTATATATTAAATTCCAAGAAAATAAAATGGATAAAAAAATAAAGAACTTAAAAAGTATCAGCTACAAAATATCCGCAACAGAAAGAAAAAGTAATATCAAATAATGAATGAAACGTTGAATATCAAACAATAAAATTCTAAAATAAAGAGATATTAAAATAATTACCTATGCAAAATGATGGGTTTTAAAGCGAAAAACTATAAGAAAAACACGATACTTATTCTTTTCTAAAATAATAAAAAAGGCTGGAGCAAATCAGCTGGGTTGAAAATTCAATATACTCAAACACACATACACACAACAATAATAACAACAACAACAACAACAACCCAGTAAAATCCCACAAGTGGGGTGTAGGGAGGGTAGAGTGTACGCGGACGTTACCCTTACCCCAAGAGGGTAGAGATACAGTTTCCGATAGACCCTCGGCTCAAGGAGATGAAAAAGACAATATATCAGTACCATCAACATAAATCACAGAAATAATAACAACATCATAAATATCAAAAATAGATGAAAAGCAATAACAGTAATACGTAAGAAAGGCTCGGTACTATGAAAAGTGGAAGAAAAGTGTGGACACAACAATAACCACTAGCAGTCTAGGACACAACCCTATAAGACTAGCCTCTCACCCAGTACAAAGTAGAAAAGAGCTCCACTACCTCCTAATCTACAACCTAATGGTAGGCTATAATCCATATTTTGGTCATTTATTGCACTCTAATTCACTACACTATATTTGTGTTTGAGCTTAATTCGTAGTGTTTTGCCCTTATTGTGTGTTTTCTGCCTTGTAGAAGGGATTCCGAGTTATGTAGATGTTGTGGAGCTAATTCGAGCTATTTGGAGCTTTGGAGTCTGAGTAAAAGCCCAAGAGATTAAGCTGGGATCGTGTTCGGGGGTCGAGGACCAAGTCTGGACGTCAAATTCCAAGCAAAAAGCAACACTCTGAGAAATTTGCACTGCTGGGGCGCGTGGGACGGTGCGTGGAGCGGTGCGTGGAGCGGCACTGGTGCGCCGCAATAGTGTATTTTTGCTGCCTGATGAATTGTTGAGCTCTCTGGATTTCCCACCGCTAATGCCCCTCATGGCGCGTCACCCCATGCGGCGCGCCTGTGTATTTTTTACAGAGTGGAAATCCTACTTCGGCTAAAGGGTGATTTCATTTGGGCCTGACCCTACTTGGTATAAATACATGGGAAAATGTTATTTTCTGGACTTTTGACATACTTTGGACCTAAGGAGGCTAAGGAGGAGTTGTAAGAACACAAGCACCAAGATTTCATTATTCCTTACTCACTCAAACTCGAGTTTAGATTGAATTTATGTTTTGCTATACTTTAATTTTATTTGTGATGAATTCCTATATATCTATGGAGTAGTTCCATTTAGGGTTTGATGGATTTGGTGTATTGATGATTGTTTGTGGATTACAACTCTAGTTTTATGTATTGAATCATTTTTGGATGAATTAATTGTTGCATGTATAGTCACTTATTCATGTAATCGAGAGAGGCATAACTTGTGATAGCTTTGCATTATATTGTTGGTTGAGTTCATAGATTTTTCTAAGTAATCAAAAGAGGCTAGTAGAATCATTGATTAAATCTAGTTTGGAGAATAATCGACAGAGGTTTTCCTAAAGACAAGTCCATTACGCATTCTTGCATATCGTCACGTGCTTAAATTGGTTCATCTTTTGAGGTTAAGACTTAATCGAGAGAGGAGTTTTGGCTGAACGTTTGAGCTAATAATTGAGTGAACTCGAGAGACTTACTTGAATATTAAAGTGAATTATCTTGAGTTAGATCCCGAATAATTATCTTGCATCTATCCTATCAAAACATTATCTTCTCCCATCGATAACCTTCTTTGCTTATTCCTTGTTTCGATTTTCATTAGACAATAGCTTTAGATTCTTAGTTAATTTTAGTTAGACATCTTATAAATCTCAACTGTTAATCATGTTGGATAGCAACCAAGCTAGAAACTATGAGAATACTATTTAAATCAAATCCCTGTGGATACGATATTATATTATACTATATTTAATTAGCGAGCAGAATTTAAGTGTGTGTTTTGCGTTCGTCAAAATTTTAGCGTCGTTGTCGGGGAATGGCAATCAATAGTGTTTGAAATAGTTTGTACTGCTAATTCAGGAAATTTTTTTTCTTTTTATTTCTATTTTCTGTTTTTACGTTTGGTGTTCGTCGACTGTGCGCAGGTTACAGGTTTAGATTGATGCATGACTCGAGTTTCTGCAAAAGAAGTGCTACCATTCGAGCTCGAGATAGAAAAACAACTGCGACAGATGAGGAAGGAAATAAATCTCACCGAGACATTAGAAAAGGTTGGGCAGTCGTCAACCAAAGAAACTATGGAAACAGTGATGATAATGTACATTTGGCTGCAAGAGAGGCAGCCCTACAACGACAAAACGCTGCACGGGATGCTGAGGAAGCAGCTATTAAAGATGTACAGATTATCTATGAAGAAGAGAGGAAGCGGAGAATTGCTCAAAATCAACCCTTGGCTGCAGACCAATTCAGAAATATAGCTCCCATGCATGGGAGATCACTAAGCGATTATGCTAGACCGGTCAACAATAAATGCTTATCAAGTGTTAGACCACCTCCAATTGCAGCTAACAATTTCGAGTTGAAGCAAGGGTTGCTTCAAACCGTTCAGAACTACTGTATCTTCAGAGGAAAGATGAACGAAGATCCAAACACACATCTAATGGACTTCAAGGAGATTATGAACACTTTTCAATACAATAAGGTGTCACAAGATACAATATACTTAAGGGCATTCCCCCGTTCACTTAAAGATGATACAAAGCAGTGGCTTCGAAGCTTGCCCACGGGATCGATTAGAACATGGGAGGAGATGACAAGAAAATTCCTTGATAAATATTTCTCCTCAGATGATACGGGTAAGTTTAGAAGAGAAATCCATAACTTTTGCCAGAAATAGACTGAAACTGTTTTTGAAGCGTGGGAGAGGTTTAAGGAGATTGTTAGGAAGTGTCAACATAGTGGAATTGAACTCTAGATGCAACTCTAGGACTTTTCGGATAGATTGACACCAGCCTCGCATAGAACATTGAGCGATACAGTTGGAGGCCCTTTGATGAAGAAGACTCCAGTGGAGATAGTTACAATTCTTGATGAGTTATCTGAAGATGCTAATCAGTGACCCTCTGAGAGTGCTGAAAGAAGAAGATCAACTGGTGTTCACCAAGTTGATGCTAATACATCTGTGCAGGTACAACTTGATACTATAGCTAAAGAAATACGAAAGCTGACCTTAGCCTCGATACAAAATGAGCCTCAAGCAGCTTGTGATATATGTGGAAAAGGACACCCTACTCATGAGTGTCAAGCCTCAATTGAGGAAGTGAATGCTGTGGGAAATTATAATTTTTATGTAATGGGTCAGAAGCACCCCGATTTTTCTTGGAGTTCACCTGGGGGTACCGCTAACGCATGGCAACAAAACAACCCCAGATTTTAGGGACAAGGAGATCCTGATTTTATGAATCAGCCGAGGCAGCAGTTTCAACCTTAATAGCCCAATCAGCCTGGTCTAGAAGATCTCATGAAGGCCTTCATTGTGAAAACTGATGAAAGATTTGAAGTACAAGGGGCAGCAATTTGAAATTTAGAGAAGCAAGTAGGACAAATTACAACAATATTATCTGAGAGGGTTCCAGGCACTCTCCCTGCTGATACTGAAAGAAATGGTGAATGTTGTAACCTTGAGAAGTTGGCAAGCTTGAAAGACCCCACCCCGATCCAAAGATGTGATACTTGAAAAAGAAAATAGGGAGCAGCTGAAAAGTGATTATGACAAGAAGAAGAAAGTCCAGATAAAAGCAGAGAAAAAGAAGAAAGAAAATTCGATAAAGGAGGAACCTGAAGAGAGCAAGCATATGCCTGCACTACCTTTTCCTCAAAAGCTGTAGAGAAAAGCTGGACAAGTAGTTTGAGAGATTTCTGGATGTGCTGAAACAGGTTCATGTAAACTTAGCATTCACAGAAGTGCTCTCACAAATGCCTTCTTATGCTAAATTCTTGAAAGAGATCCTTACGAAGAAAAGAAAAGTAGAGGAGACCTCAGTGGTCAAGCTCATATAGCATGCAGTGGGATATAGCAAAATAAACTCACACAAAAGTGTGGAGATCCAGGGAGTTTTACTATACTTTGCTCTTTAGGAACTATTAATTTTGATAAGTCTTTATCTGATTCTGGTGCCTCAATTAATTTAATTCCTCTATCTATTTACAGGAAACTGGAGAAGAGGATTGGAGAGATAAGGTCTGCACCAATATCGTTGCAGTTAGCAGACCAACGACTTTAATACCCGAGTGGATAGTGGAAGAAGTGTTGTTCGGGTGGATAAGTTCGTATTTCCTGTGGATCTTATAGTGGTGAATATGGTGGAAAACAAGGAGGTTCCCCTCATCCTAGGAAGACAATTCTTAGAGACGGACAGAGCAATGTTAGATATACAAGAGACAAAACTCATGCTTAGAGCAGGTGAGGAGACTGTAACTTTTAAGATGGATGTAGAAAAGGGGGCACAATAGAAAAAACCAGGTGCGAGTGTTGAATGGAAAGTGAAGGGTTCGAAAAAGAAGGCTGCAGTGAGCACATAACTCACTCAAGATTGGACTATCAAGACACTCTAGTCAAAGCAATTAAGCAAAGTTAAGATCATACAATTTAAGTGTGACTAGAGTGTCTTGATAGTCCAATCCTGAGTGAGTTATGTGCCATGTGTGTGTGAGGTTTTGTGTATCCTGTGCATTGCATTTGATGTCTAGAACTTGCCCCGTATGTTTGCAAAGAGAAATAGTAGTTTTATTCGGTCTTGGAAGTGATATAGGCATTTCCTTATTGAGCCAGATATATGTTACTACCCATCTAATTGTTCTGTATCTTAGTTAACCCCTTTTGAGCCTGTAATCCTGTTTCTTTGGCAACCACATTACAAGCCTTACCCATTTGTTTGAATAGACCATCTATTTGAATCTTTTACCTCTCGCGAGCACTTGAATTTTTTATGAACTTTGTAAAAGTTCAAGTGTGGGTGTTGGTTTGGCTTTTGCATGGAACTATTGAAAAAGGAGAAAGGTGCACTGTTTTGAAAAAGTAAGAGCCACTTGAATTGAAAAAGAAAGGAAAAAAATAAATGTATGATTGTGAAAAATATTCCTTGATAGTGGTAACTTGATGTAATTATGCTTAAAGAAGTAGGGAGTTAATGTATATTGATCTGAAGGTGGAGTTATGGTTGGACATTAGTGCGGGGCTTTGAATGGTTAATCATATGCATTAAAGTTCTTAGGGAGGTGTAGTCACTCTTATATCTAAATGTATCCTACCCACCCTACAGCCTACATTACAACCAATTAAAGTCATACTTGATCCTTGACTGAATGGGCTTAATTAGTAGAGTATTACACTGCGACCAAGCCTATGGTATGTCTTTTGTGGCACATGAATGTTACTTCTGAGAGTGAGTGAATTCTTTCTATCTTGAGCTCCTGATTGTTCTAAAATTTTATTGTGTGTGGAACTACTCTCTATTGTTGTGTGAGGGCACTTGATTCATGAAGGAAAGGTAATGTTGTTGACCTCTATGTTAGAGTAAGTGAGCGGGTTGTGAAAAATACGTGGTTCTTTTGAGTCAAATCTTGAGGCGATGATGCTACGGTATTGTGCTTAATCTGTTTTAAATTTTCTTGGTATGATGAGTTATGAGAGTTGTTGAAAAAGGTCGTGTCTATATGAAGTGTAGTTTGATTGCTCAAGGACGAGCAATGGTTTAAGTGTGGGTTGTTGATGGTAGGTTATAATCCACATTTTAGTCTCTTATTGCACTCTAATTCACTACACTTTATTTGCATTTGAGCTTTAATTGATAGTGTTCTGCACTTATTGTGTATTTTATGCCTTGTAGAGGGATTCCGAGTTATGTAGATGTTGTGAAGCTAATTCGAGCTATTCGGAGCTTTGAAGTATGAGTAAAAATCCAAGGGTTTAAGCTGGAATCGTGTCCAGGGGTCGAGAGCCAAGTCTGGACGTCAAAAATCAAGCAAAAAGAAACACTCTGAGAAATTTGCACTGCTGCGGCACGTAGGGCAGCGCGTGGTGCGCCGCAGCAGTGTATTTTTGCTGCCTGATGAATTCTTGAGCTCTCTGGATTTCCCCACTAATGCCTTGCATGGTGCGTCGCCCCGTGCCACCTGTGTAGTTTTTACAGAGTGGAAATCCTACTTTGGCTAGGAAAGAGTGATTTCATCTGGACCCGACCCTACTTGGTATAAATACATGTAAAAGCGTTATTTTATGGACTTTTGGCATACATTGGACCGAAGATGCTTTCTCGACCTTGAAGTCGGTACCTATGTAACATCCCACTGGCATGAAGGCCTTCAATGGAGGCTCCATAGAGGGCTCTTCAGTGCGGATGGGTTCAGCCTCTTCAACAGGCTGAGCAGGAGAAGTTTATCTTGGAGGAACTGACTTGGAAGTTTTGGCCATTGAAATAGCAAGAAGCAAAGAAGATTAGAAGGATTTTTGATGAAGAAGACTAAAGGATTTTTCTGCTCAAGAAGATTGAAAGAAACAAAGTAATTAACTGCGTGAGGATAAATGAACCGATCCAAAGAGGGTGGAAGTATTTATACTTTCCCAAAAGGCGGCGGCACGAAGCACGAAGTGAGCGGCAATAAATGCACGCATTTAATGCAATAAAAAGGTACAAAGTTCTGCAAAAGGCATGTAATAATTTCCTGCATCGACGGTTGTGTGCATCACTACGCTACCGTCATATATAGGATCTTTTTGGGGATAAGCGATTTTGACAGCTGTGCTTCCGCGTCACGTTTAGCGGGAATATCGATTGCTTAGTCAAGAAGTTCAAAGGTTGATAACTCATATCGTTTTTGTCCTTACTCTCCAATAAACGAGGGGACTATCTGTATTGGGTCGGATGCAGTCGAGTAAGGTTGAGACCGATTGTAATTTGAGATCGGGCCACCCCGGTTCGAAATCAACAAGTCGGGCATGTAGGCCGGGACAGCCGAAATGGGACAACCGATATGGTCGGCCATGGGATGCCTCGTAACAAAGGATCGGCTTCGGACCGTATATATCGCCAATCCCGGATATCTCGCCAGGAGCAATTTCCTCAACTGTTATAGCCGTTATGCTATCATCTTGGGATATTCAATCCCGTAATTAATGGGATTTGCCTTGTAATCAGTCTTTTACTTTATTTAGGACTCTTTCATTTACCTATAAGAAGGGCATTGACCCCCCATTGTAGAGGAGGACACATTCAAAAAGAGAAGAACAATATATTTCTGTTATTATTCATTTCTATACTACTGTTCATCAAAATACTCCCCTATTTCTCATATTTCATCAACGGCTATTGGATACTTGTGGTTTGACTATTCTATTACTTATTATACATTAATCTTCTACATCATATCTTCATATTGTATCAAATTGATTCACGGATCCTTAGCACCACGAATAAATTCAATTGTTATTCGGTTTTAAGGGTAAACAAATAATAAGACTGCAATTAGAATTGAAAAGTTGAACTTACCTTTATCTGCAAGATATAAAATAAGAGAGAGTAACATTGCTGTTAAAAAGGAACATCATTAGCATTATAAGAATTTGCTTCACATAATAAAGGTTGTGGCAATATTATCAATACTCATTGCATTTTTAACTCACGAACACAGAATCATATAGTTAATTCGTTGGATCTTGCACCTTATTTTCATGAGTTCGTCATTAGATTTTATTATACACAAATAAATATTATTTACTAAATAGAATGGAGAGCTCAGTGACCTATTTCTAAACCTCCTGTACTTATATGGTGCGATAGCTGAAGGTTTTTAGTTCTTTTAATAGAATAATCATGTCTCTTAAAAATTAGAGAATACTTTACCTATAAATAACGCCTTAATTTTTATTTAAAAATCAAAGTTGAATTCAAATTAATGATGTGTTGCTCAATGCTTCTCGGAAGATATATTTTATTTTTTGTATTTATGTGATAATATACAAGTTTTTAAGAATAGAAGACAATTCGATTTCTTTTTGAAGATGATTTTGTTTTTTCACTTACATAATGAATTTTAGGAATGGAAGATAATTTGATTTCTTTTTTAAGATGATTTTGTTTTTCACTTATATGATTCCTTCTTAATGGGTATTTGTCTTTATTATTTAATTAATATCTATTTGAAGATAATTTGATTTCCTATTGAAAATTTTTTTTTTTTTCCCTTTTCAACGTTATATACTGATGTGCTTTTAGATTTTTTTGTTGTTAATTTTCCTTTTGGTACTTGAAAGAAATATACTTGCTTTATTCGTTTAAGTTTGTGATTTTTGTGTCTGAGCCCTTGTAGGTGTCCAACATGAATCCATAAGCTCTTTTTTAATTTTTTGACTTTGAAGAATTTTTGTCTTTCTTCCTTAGTTAACTTAGTAAATTACAGAAGCATGTTATAATGGGTGAACGACATAATTACTCACAAAAATAAAACTATTTATCTTTTTCAATTCATTTATTTTTTTACCCACCAAAGTAATTAGTTTTCTTACCCATAACAACTTTTGTGAGTAACTTCTTTTTTTTCTCCTTTTTTATTTTAATTTCTCTGCTTCTTTTCTTTCTTTTTTCTTTTTCTTTTTTTCGTTTCTTCTTTTTTTTTCTTTTTTCTCTTTTTTGCTTCATTTATTTTTTGCCCAAATTATTTTATTATTATTATTATTTAATTTCACACTCAAATTGGCTCCTTCTTTTTTTTTCCCCATTTTTTTTCTTTTCTTTATTTTCATTATTTCATGTTCCTTTTCTAATTTCATTTAACTCCTTTTTTTCTTTTTTTTTCTTTTTCTCTTCATAATCTAATTTCATTTATTTTTGCTCTTTTTTTTATTTCTTCTTTATTTATACAATAAGAAAAAATAACCAATATTATTAATATTTGTTCACCTTTTTTTTTAATATAACTGGTATAATATATATTTTATCTTCTTTTATTCTCATTTTCTTTGTTTAATTCAATTGTTATAACAACTTATATATTATAACAATTTTCTCTTCTCTTTTTTTCTTTTTTTTTTCTTTTTTTTCTTTTTTATTTTATTTATTATTATTTCAAATCATTTTTCATTTCTTTTTTTTCATAATCTAATTTTGCACACATTTTTGCTCCTTTATTTTTGTTATTTTTATTTATTTGTATTTTTTATATATTAATTATTAAAAAATAACTTACTTTAGCATATAGTATATCAAAAATAGTATATTAGTAGCAGTTGAAGTATATTATTGCAATATGGGAGCGCGCTATAGGACACTAGCTGGCCTTTACTTGGGCCCATCCCAAGCTCCCTGCTAAAAGATTACAATAAAAGAGAAGCTATATGCTATATATCATATACTAATAGGGTATATAATATCGAGAACTCTGTTAGAAAATTGAAAAGGACAATAAAGTTTTTTTTTGAAAAATTAAAAAAAATATCATATTTAACTGTATTGTTACATTATATCATATACTGTAATAGTATACTATGCAATTAACCATGCACTATTGAATTAAATATTATATACTGAAATGGTATGTAGTATGTTATTTTGGTGGCACAAATTAGTCTTCTTCACTAGTTCAACTTAATTTCAACCTAAATTTCAACACTTTACTCCAGAATTTCCATCAGATTGACTCAAACTTTAGCCACAAACCTCCAATCAATATTTCAAAATAAATATTTTGGTTTAAGAAAAAAATAATAAAATATGAAAAGGATGTTGAAAAGTTAAAAAAGAACTCAAGAAAAATTTCAAAAAATTCTAAAAGGACCAATCTGTAATAGTATACTGTTACATTATACGGTATACTGTAATAGTATATCGTTGGAATAAACGGTATACTAATATCGTATATTGTATATTATTTTGGTATACAGTACAAATTCTTCTTCGACAGTTCAACGCAATAAATTATACACTATTTAATTAAATATATATACCAAAATAATATATAGTATGTTATTATGGTATATAGAGGATTAGTCCACTCCTTCAAAAAAAATTAGTAGTAAAATGATGTAATTAATTATATACTCTTGAATTAATTATTGTATACCAATACAATATATAGTATAATATTTTGGTATATAGTACAAACCTATCTTCTTTACTAGTTCAACTCAATTCAACCTAAATTTCAAAAATCTACTCCAGAATTTTCATCAAATTGACTTAAACTTTAGCCACAAACCTCCAATCAAATATTTCCAACTAAATATTTTGGTTTAAGAAAAAAATATGAAAACTCTATTGAAAAGTTAAAAAAGAACTCAATAAAAATTTCAAAAAAATTCTAAAAGGACCTAATTGTAAGAGTATACTATTACATTATATAGTATATTATAATAGTATATCGTTGGTGAATTGTAATACCAAAATGATATATAGTATATCATTATGGTATACAATACAAATTCTTCTTCTCCAGTTCAACGCAATAAATTTTACACTATTGAATTAAATATTATATACCAAATAGTATATATTATGTTATTTTGGTATATAAAGGATTGGTTCATTCCTTCAAAAAATACTAGTAAAGTATACTATTGTAGTTAATTATATATTCTTAAATTAATTATGGTATACCAATATAGTATACAATATATAATTTTGGTATACAGTACAAATCCGTCTTCTTTGCTAGTTCAACGAAATTTCAACCAAAAATTTAAAAATCTACTCTAAAATCTCCACCAAATTGACTTAGAATATAGTCACATCCTCCAATTAACATTTCGAACATACCCGGTCAAAATTGGATCAAAATAACCACAAACTCAATAAACCCAATTTATGAGTTTCAAGCTTTAAGGTCCTCCAATGGCAGATTAATTTTTATCACAATTAAATCTCCAAAAATCATTATTAACACCACAATCTACACATCATAAAATAATACCCACTAAATTCCAACAATAAACACTTCAAAACCCACATGGAAATTCATATCTAAAATTTTAAACTTATACATATGGAGTTTAAATTCTTTTTTTTTTTAGTTTGAAATTTTGCCATAATTGAATTATGTGCTCAGCTAATTCAAATACTAAATCAATTAGCAGCTAATTCAATATTGAATATAAAAGTGAAACCGAAAGAAAGAGGGAGAGAAATAAAGAAAAAATTTAGCTATTTCCAGAACCAACAATCTTGCACAAAAAATATAATTTAAAGAAAGGTACTTTGTTTTTGGGTGCTTAACCAAAGAATAACTACCAAAGTTTGCCATTTTGGCTTTAGGAGTCTTTTGTGACTAAAGGACTAGAGTTATGGTGGACGACCGGTAATAAGTTTGAGTGGGGTGGGTATGTTTTGTAATTATTTAAAAAATGGATAAAGAATACTAATAAATTTAGGTATCATGGACATTTATCGTAGATTGCTCTATTATAAATTATTCATCCGGTATAAATGTATTTTTGATAGGGGTATTTAATGTTATTTTGATCTACAAATATTATATTTATACTTTTATAACAATATAAAGATATAGATAAATAGATTATATCAAGTAATATATTTTATTTTCTAAGTTACAAATTTAATTATTTTAAATGACATGATAATACAACAGCACCTTCGCACCGTAGAAGTATAGAAGTTAAAACTCTTTAATTATATTCAATTCAAGTTAAAAATTGTATTTGTTTATTTTCACAGCCAAAATATTGGATAAGCCAGTGAACAAAATTATTTATTATCAGTAATAGTGGCAGTTAGCAAGTATCAATAAATTTTATTGAAGTGTGTATAAATTAGTCCGAACATTACTATTATACAGAAAAAACTACATTGAATAAGCCAAAAAAAAAAAAAGGCATCGTTCAAGAGTATTCGAACATATATGCAGCCTCAAAAGTCTCCTTTGTAACACGAGCGGCCATGACAGTTGCTACGTCGTTATACACACGTCTTTCTTTTCATGTGGCCATGTCTTGGTCCTCCTTTCTTTTCTTTTCTTTTTTCTTTTTTAATAGTTTATTACGATACGCCTACTCTTAATTTATCCAAGAAAAACAAAATAAATCAAACAATTTTAAAAAAATAAAAATATCTTGTCAGAATATTGTTATTGGGTCGGGCTTGCTCATAAAAACTATTGATTACCCTATTATCTCATTAGCTTATGTTCCTTCTAAACTCTACTTATAGCATATAAATTTACTATGGTATTGGAAAAAACATATTTTTCCACCAAAATGTGTATGTCAGAGTTTGTACGAGAGAATTATCTGCGTCTCAGAAGAGGATATCAAGGCCATGGAAACAAGAAAATTCAACTGTCTTGTGTGGATTCTCAAAGACCGGCAAATCAAGTCATTTGTATTTGATGCGCTTCATCAAGAAGAAAACAGTAAATCTTCTAAACTAGTATTTACATTTAAATACGTCAATATCTTACTACTAACATGGATTATGTCATTAGTCATTACGTTAACATCATATACTAACTGGAATCGCCTGATAGCGATTGATTAGGAATATTGCCCTTTGTGCAATTTGTAAAGTAACCCTTTACCTTTACCACGTGAAAGATCTTTTTTCTACTTTAATAATCTGGTCATTCATTAAATTCTGTAAGGATACGAGGAAAGCTAACCTTTAAATTTAGTCATACTCGAATGAAACTCTATTAACTGCAAACAAATAAGGCCTTATTCCTTCTAATTCATGAAATGATTTGGATGGTACACGTGAGAGTTTTCTCATATACTACTACTTTCTTCCAAAAAACGTTAAGTCCTAACTCATCTTTTGAGCCTAATGATGATTAGCGGAACTTTTTAGTTTCAAACTGTCAATCATAACCATTGTGTAGTGAGATGGATGAGAAAAAATATTTATCTATTTAAGAGCAATTGCGTAAGTCCAAAGTCATTTTATCACTCCACTTCTCTAGCTGCCAAATAAATACCACGCTTAATAGAAGTCTCCAAGTTATAACTCTACATATTGTTAAGCTAATCTCTGCAAACAAGGAAATTAATTTCCTTTATGACAATGATTTTAAATTCAGTATTTAGAAGGCTTAATACGTAATTTACCTTCAAACTTGTAGTCAAGTCGAGGCAATAGGTTCGTTTGCAACGCTATCAATAAATGCACTAAATCCGAAAGAGACGAAACGACGCCCATCCTGGAGAGGAATAGAACTTATAGTTCGTTGGTCAGTGCGGTACGGTACGGTATTTAAACATTTCGGTTCGGTATTTTTGGTATTTAGTTTCTTAAAATGTAATATCAATACCGTATCTAATTAAATTCGGTATGATTCGGTTTTTCTCCTTTCGATTTCGGTTTATTCGGTTTGGTAACTTCGGTTCATTCGGTTTGAATACTAACTGGTGCATGAAGTCATAGACTGTAATATTCTAAATTAAAGTACTCAAAAGTACAAAAATAAAAATATTTGTTGACAAAAGTTTTATCCAAAACTAGTAAATATCAACCCAGAGAGAAAAAACTGTACATAAAAGAATAGATTTGATCATTAGAAATGTCTTGTTACTTGCTTATAGTTAATTGATGAACTTAGAGAATAAAGGAAAGTAAAATTTTAAATTTATATATATATGTTATAATTAATAATATGTGTTTTATTTAATATAATATATATTTCAGTACTATATCAGTATTTCGGTATTTTATTTTAAAATACCAAATATCATACCTGATACTAATATTTTTTTAAAAGTTAAATTAAATACTATACCGAATATCAAACTATCCAATATTAAATACCAAAAATTTTCGATTTAGGTACGATAATTCGATATTTACCAAATTATGCACAGCCCTACTTACACAGATTACACATGTCAAAGTCTCGATTGTACACGAGTGGCCATTATAGTTGCTACGGCGCTATAAACTCTTTGATTTCATATGCCCATGTTTTGTGTTTCCTGCTGCTTTCTTAATGTCTTCTGCATTTCTCGGCATCTATACTTTAGTAAATGTAGACGCACGAAAAATCTAAAAAAAATTCTGACGAAAAGAAAGGACCTAAAAAGAGAAAAATAAACCTTACTGCTAATTTTGGGTGATTTAATTTGTAAAAATGACCTCTATAAGTGGTGGGCTTGAATTTTTTTTATCCACTTAACAAAATCTTAAAAATATGATTTTTGTTGCCATCGAATGTAAGCAATAAACATAAATTAGTATTGCCTATGAGACTGGAGTTCGGGACATTTCAATACGTGAACTTGCTCAATTGGCCACAAAATTTGACTCATAAGCAAAGTTGTCAGCGGCACTCAATTATTCACAACCCAACGCAATTGAAACTTCTGCCCACTATGCAACACATTACGATATCTTTACTGATTGTAACTTGTTGAAATGTCTAACTCTTGCCTCATCTACAAAACTAACGTATGTGCACGTTACAACTAGAACCTATGCCTGATAGGCAACAAAGGTAATTGTTGAATGGGGCCAAAATTTTCAAGAACACCCCTTATCGTATCCTTTTTCTGCAATTTCTACCCTAATGTTTTGTTGTGTACCGCTATTAGTTATAATAACGTTTAAATCATGCAAATAAAAATGGCCTAAAAGCGATTGATTGCTGAGTGTTGCCCTTTGTGCAAAGTAACCCTTTAGCAAGTGGAAAAGAAGAGATCTTTTGGAGTACTTTGTCAAAGATTTTCTGGAGATTATGAAAGCTGACCGTTAGACTAAATCATAACCTTGATGACATAAATAGTCCAATCTTTCCTCATCCCTAGGAGAGTTAAAACGGTACACATGAGAGTACTTTCCGTATTTCTACGGCTCTACCAAATTGCTGCACACACTTTCCCAATTTCCTAAGTAATCAATGATTTGATGCTAATGATGATTAGTGGAAATTTTTAGTTTGTCTTACTTTCACCAAATGTTTTTTGCCAATAAATTTAGCATGTTTCGTGACGATATGTCTATCACCGAGGAGGACCATTTCCTTTTTCTGTCTATGCTTCATTCGCGTTGGATTATACGTCGAGATTTGTCTAAAGTTCAATTGATTATAAAAACGTATAGAAAATTTTAAAACAAAAGAAAAAATTCAGGAATACCTATAGGAGTCAAAATAATTATCTTACTACCTACTAGCATGCTCATTAAGCCAAGTGAAGCCTAGCTAAGCCAAGCTAAGTGTATGGGGTCGAACTCGGATCGCTTGGATAGGGAATATCGGGTTCGAATTTATACAGTTGCTGTCGATTGGAATTACTGCTCGGTATGCCGGGTCGAGACATCAAGGAACGAAGGTCGAGACCGGACGTCGTCGGAACGGAACTCGAAGCCATGATGACCGAGACGAGATCGTTGAGGTCGATTAGGGTAAAACGCCCTAGGGTAAAATTATCAGATTTGCGTAATAGAAGGACCAGAAATCTCGTGATACGTAAGTATCTCGGCAGAAATCAGCAAAGACGTTGAAGTCAGTAATTCAAGGGATATTTTACCTTGTAGATAGATTTTTTACCTTATATAAGACTCATTCCCCTCCCTATATAAAGGGGTAGCATAATTATAAAAGGCATGAGAAAGCAACGATCAATATACAAAACATACAGTCTGCTCTAATTGTTTTCTTTATCCATTTGCTTCATATTTGTCCATCTTAGAGAGTTCTATCAAAGTCAAGTTGTTCTAGATTTATGGTTTGAATTCTCTCTCAATTTACTTATTGAATTTAGTCTTTATTTTTATTCATCCTTTTGTTTGTATCAAACCAAATCACGTGTCCTTAAAACCACGTACAAATTTAATTGTTATTCGAAGCCAAGGGTAAACACTAAGCCTTGCCAAACTTTCAATTTTCAAGAGATGAATGGATACCTAAGGTAATTATTTTAAGTTTAATGGATACTTTGTGTGATTTTTCCTAAAAAAAACGTAATTAAAATCAAATGATGGCCCTAATGCGAGTATTAGTGCGACCACCTAAATTCACTAAGTCGTGATGGCACCTAACCTAACTCGCTAGGTAAGCCATACAATATAAGTTATAACTAAACTGAAAAATCAACAAAATATATAGTAGAAACTACAACCTAATTCAATGCAACTACCCTAAGGACTGGTATTACAAGTCATGAGCCAGTATAATTTTGATTTACAAAACAGGTATAAAAAATAAATACAATATCTATTTGAAGTTTACATAATAAATCCAAAACTACCATGAACAAGAGGTAGCTTGAATCTAGAATGCGGGTACGTCTTCAATAAAAGGCTTTATCTTACACAGCTACGCATCTCGAAGATCTGCATGCAAGGTACAAAAAGTGTAGTTTCAGTACAACTGGCCTCATGTACTCATTAGGTAACTTAACAAACCCCGTTGAAGCAATGACGATGTTTTAAGTCAAAAGATACTCACTTACTATGTATCTGTGCAGATGATAAGCAGGAAAAACAAGGCAAGAGATCTGTAGAATATTAGGGACAGTGATGTTAGGCTAAAAATCCATGTTTTTGTTGTAATTTGCGTACATTATCCTCGATCTTGTTAACTTTGGTATGAATATTTGTGACTCGAGCTTAATAATGGTATTTATATGTGTAGGAGTCAATTGGAAGTGATTTGAAAAATTTGCATGCAAATTGAAGTAAAAACGGAAGAATTTGGAGGAAGTATGACTTTGGTGCCCAGGTTCACCCCAGGCACCAACCAAAACGCCAAGGGCAGCAGAGCACAAAAGTGAAAAAAGTTTGGTGTCCAGGTTCGCGCCAGGCACAAAGCGGGATGCCCAAGGGTGGATTTCGTCCTAATTCGTCTAGGACTTGGTAGTTTCAACCCTACATGCCCCCAATATGTATAAAAGGGTTTCTAAACCTATTTTTTTAGTGGGAGGGGGGGGGGGGG
>MCJB01000769.1:0-15171 GCA_002018475.1 Nicotiana obtusifolia | reverse complement strand
GGGGGGGGGGGGGGGGGGGAAGAAGTTATTGTGAGAAATTATTAGTTAGACATTATTAGATAGGAAAAAGGCTACGAGAACACTTAAAAGCAACGAATCGCAAGTGTTCTTCTCTACCGTTCTTCCTTAATTCGTATGTTAATGCTTTCAATTATTATCATGATTGTTAGTATGATTATGAGTAGCTACAATTTCTCGTCTAGGGTTTGATGGAACCTTTTGAAGGATGATTTTCTGTTACATATAATATAATTTTATCCTTGGATTTTCTCTACTTGTTCAACTACGTGATTATCTTAGTTGATTGAAGGGCCCTCAATTGACTGTGCATATTTAGTGTGTATTTCTTGGAAAAAGGTATATATTTAGGTTGTTGTTGAACAACATCACTCCTACCGTATGTGAAAAATCACTACGGAGGATTCAAAGGTGGGATTAGGAATAACGAAACCTTGGTGCAATCTTAGTGAGCGGTGAACTAGTGCCAGCTAGCGTAGTTCATAAGAATACGTATAGTAAATTATGGTAGTTGCTCGGAAGAGAATTACGAACCCGAAGTACTCACGACTAGTACTTAGGCGAAATTACAGGAGACGTCACGGGAAGGATTCCAACAATTGGGAAAATCACAACTCTAGGCTTCTCCTTAATCTTGTCTCCAACCCTTAGTATCTTTAGTTATTAATTTACTATTTTAATTTGTTAAGTAGTTAGTTAGACATAAGAATATTGATATTTACAGCTTAGAAATTGTTCGAGCTTGTTTTCTTAGTGATACTTAACAGTTACAACAAAACCTTAGTTCTCTGTGGGATTCGACTCCGAATCCTTAAACCGGATTATATTAGTAACAACTGCTTAGTTCTTTTTATACGGCATAGTTGGGCGTGATCAAATTTAGGCGTCGTTACCTGGGATCTAACGGTGTAGCTGTAGTTGTACATTTTGCTTGATTTCAACTTTGAATTTTTATTTTTATTTTTTTTCTTGTTTCTTTTTTAATTCTACTTGTTGATTAGAGTAACATGAAATTTTGGAATTATGGAAGTTTCAGTGTTGGTAATTCTTCTTTTGATCTTCCTTATCCTCTCCCAACTCCTTATTGTTACAACCCGTAATTTCGTATGTTAGATTACACTGTAAGATAGTCTATATATAGAGCCTAAGAACCGGAAAAGAGTCCAAAAAGTCAAGAAATGAGCAAAGGGCTTCGCAATGCTGGGTATGCTACCGCAAAACCCACATGCGGGCCGCAAACCAAACACTGAGACTGCAGACCAAGGCAGATTTATGGACAAAGATCAGTGCCAGAAATGCGGTCATAAGTGCGGTCGCATTTTCAAAATGCGAACCGCAAATCAGGCCTCCTGTATCGCAGAATGAGACAGATTTCTGGGCTGGGATTCGCGTCCAAAATGCAAACCCCACGTTGGTTCTGCGACGTGAATGCGATCGCAGACTGGTAGACGACAGGCACGTGCGTCACTTATTTACTGACCTATAAAAGGGGCGTAGACCAGTTATCTCGCCATTTTCTGAAACCAAAACCGAGTAGAACCCCCTGCAACCCTTCTCAAGAATCCCACACAAGCCCTAACCAAATTCCCTCTCTTTCAAGTTCTAATTGGGGAGAGAAATCTAAAGATTGAAGAATTAAGGGAAAAGCCTTAACTGATTTTCCTCTCTTTCAAGACCTAATTGAGAGTGAAACCTAGAAGTTGAAGAACCAAGGAAGAGGGCTGAGTTAGAGTTATCCCACATGCAAGGTAAGTTACTACTCCCTTTCATGCATTCTTTCTCCTCGGAATTCATGGTATTTCGTTCTATGCATGTAAGAACTCATAGGATGGTGATTGGAAGCCATGAGTTCAAGTTAACTAGTGGTAATGGACTGGGTTGTGGTTGTTTTGGGTTGTTGTTGAGCTGCATGTCCTACTACTATTGAGTGGAGTCTTAGAGGAAGAAGGGTGTGGAGAAACACCACATAAATTTAGGGCTGTGGTTGATTGTAACTATAACGTTTAGAGGATAACGATAGAATCGTTTCTTTCATTGTAGACTATGGAATTGTGACTGTGCAAAGCTTGAAATTGACGCAGAGAATACCAGGTATGTGAGACCGTCCCTTTATTTCCTTTAGACGACTCTAATTGAATACAATGCAATGAACGAGCCCCAAAGATACTCTATTCTTAGAAACTAGGAGTGCTTATATTGTTTCCCCTCTTATGGGAGGATAGATGTGTTGTTATTTCTTCGACCTTACGTCACCGTGAAAGTATGATTCATATGAGTCCAATATGCATTATCTATTTTACTCTACCGAGCTGCGCTATAGTCGGTCGGGTATGGCACCTATTGTGTAACCACCGATCAGTTGGGTATGATGATGATAAGGCCCACAGAGGCGTATGTATATGATGATGATAAGGCCCACAAAGGCGTATGTATATGATGATGATAAGTCCCACAGAGGCGTATGTATATGATGATGACAAGGCCCATAGAGGCGTATGTATATGATGAATTTAAAAAGGATATATATGTATATGCATGTGCACATCAGCCATGTCATGATTCGTCGCCCTCAGAGGCATCCAGACGGTACAGGTTGTGTGTTTCTTACCCTGATGCATATTACTGCTCCGATATCATGTTTCCTGTCTTACATACTCAGTACATTATTCGTACTGACGTCCTTTTATTTGTGGATGTTGCAGGTCGTGTTGCAGGTCCGGACAGACAGGTAGACGAGGCTCCCCCACCACAGTAGGCTGTCCAGTTCGGCGGATATTGGCGAGATCCATCCTTCGGACTTGCCGTAGTCTTGGTATGCATTTTGTTATAGGCATTATGGGCATGTCGGGGCCCTGTTCCGACACAGGTTGCATTGTCTGTCTTCTTGTAGAGGCTCATAGACAATAGACAGTGGGTTGACTTACGTACTGTTGGAATTTCCTTGTCGGCAAATGTACTTTGTTGTATAGTTTTTGCATCGCAGCCTTAAGGGCCATGTTATATATATGTATGTTCATGTCATTGTATGGTACTTCAGTTGATATGTATGAATATGTCGTTATCGAAAAGTTTCAGCTGATTATGATTGTTGTTGGATAGTCATACGGGCCTCATAGGCTTTGAAGATAATAAGGAATGTTAGACGAAAGGCACGCCGGCGCCCGGCGAGCGGGGTCCAGGTGCCAGTCGCGGCCCTCCGACTTTGGGTCGTGACAAAACTTGGTATCAGAGCAGGTCGTGTCCTAGGGATTGTCTATGAGCCGTGTCTAGTAGAGTCCTGATTATTGGTGTGTAGCGCGCCACATTTTATAATCAGGAGGCTGCCTGACATTTAGGAATGTTACTTTCTTTCTAAATCTAGATCGTGCGTAGAGCTGAGTCGTAAATGTTCATCTCTAATGTTCGCCTTGTTTTCCTACAGCGATGCCTTCGACTAGGAAGCAAACAAGTAGTAGACGGTTTGGCACAGAAGCGGGAGAGGGTACCAGTCAGGTGCCCCAAGCTAGAGAAGGCCAAAGTGAGCCTCAGAGTGAGATGCCGTCTCGGACCTCATCTACTCCTCCTTCCCCAGAGGATATTAGAAGCCACCCAGCATATCCAGTTCCTTTATCTGGTACTACAGACCAGGATTTGAGGACTGCGATACAGTTGTTAACTAGCTTGGTAGCTTCTCAGACTCAGAGGCACAATACCGGTGCTACTGATAAACCGGTTAGTGCTAGAGTTCGTGTTTTTATTAATCTAGATCCTCCAGTGTTTACCGGGTCAGACCCCAAGGAGGACCCGCAGACTTTTATTGATCAGATTCATCGCACACTGCAGGTTATACATGCTAGTAATACGGAGGCAGTGGAGTTGGCTTCTTATCGGTTACGGGATTTAGCAGTCTTCTAGTATGATAGTTGGGAAAGATCCAGGGGTCCAATGCTCCCCCACCTGTGTGGAATGAATTTTCTGAGGTATTTCTTTGCCACTACCTGCCAGTTGAGGTACGACGAGCCAGAGCTGATAAATTCTTGAACCTTAGACAAGGTAACATGAGTGTGCGGGAGTACAACATGCAGTTTGATTCCTTAGCAAGGTATGCTCCCCACATGGTGGCCGAGATGAGTGATAGGGTTCATTTGTTCGTGAACGGATTGGGACCACATCTGATAAATGAGTGCACGACAGCATCCTTGATAGAGGGCATGGATATTTCTCGTATTCAGGCTTATTCCCAGACATTAGAGGATCGTAAGCGCCAGCAAAGAGTAGATAGGGAGCAGGATAGGGGCCAGCATAAGAGGACGAGATTTGCAGGGTATTCTGGTGACTTCAGAAGTAGTGTCAGGCCCCAGTTTTCGAGGAGTTCGGCACCACCTGTAGCTAGTGCCCCTCCACAGTTTCAGAGACCTCGATATGGTCGACTTACTTATTCGGGCCCGGGTCAGAGTTCGCCGGCATCAGGCTCGCAACATCACAGGGATAATAGTCAGACGAGGTCCCCAATACCTCGTTGTGATCAGGGTGGCAAGGCCCACCTTGGACCGTACCGTCGAGCTTCTGATGCATGTTATTCTTGCGGACAACCTGTTCATATGATGCGGGATTGTCCTAACAGAGGAGGTGGTGGTATGGCTCAGCTGACTGGATCTGTGTCTGGTACTTCCTCATCAATTCGACCTCCAGCACGGGGTTTTCAGCAGCCAGCATATTGTGGTAGAGGTAGGGGCGCAGAGCCGAGTTCGAGTGGTTTTCAAAATCGAATATATGCTCTAGCAGACCGGAGGACCTCGAGTCGTCTCCGGATGTTGTTACAGGTATATTATCAGTGCTTTCTTATGATGTATATGCATTGATTGATCCCGGATCTACATTATCATATGTTACACTCCTTGTGGCTGATAAGTTTGGCGTCGAACCCGAATTAATAAGTAAACCATTTGCGGTATCTACTCCAATAGGAGATTCTGTGGTTGTTAGAAGGGTATATAGAGGTTGCACTGTGATGATTTGTAGTCGTCAAACCTCGGTAGATATGTTTGAGTTAGAAATGGTAGATTTTGATGTGATAATGGGAATGGACTGGTTAGCCTCATGCTATGCAAATGTTGACTGTCGTACAAAGATGGTTAGATTTCAATTTCCTGGTGAACCCATCATTGAATGGAAGGGGAACATTGCTACGCCGAAAGGTAGGTTTATTTCCTATCTTAAGGCAAGGAAGATGATTTCAAAGGGTTACATCTATCATCTCGTTCGCGTTATGGATGCGGAGGTGAAGTCACCTACTTTACAATCAATCCCGATGGTCAATGAATTTCTAGATGTTTTTCTAGATGAACTCCCAGGTCTTCCTCCTGAAAGGGAAATTTGATGTGTTGCATGATACTCACCCAATCTCTATCCCTCCATACAGAATGGCCCCAGCAGAATTGCGAGAGTTAAAGTTGTAGCTAAAGGACTTGCTGGATAAGGGCTTTATTAGGCCTAGCACTTCACCTTGGGGTGCGCCAGTCTTGTTTGTGCGGAAGAAAGACGGGTCGTTGAGGATGTGTATCGATTATCGACAGTTGGATAATGTCACTATAAAGAATAAATATACACTTCCAAGGATTGACGACCTGTTTGACCAACTTCAGGGTGCTAAATATTTTTCCAAGATTGACCTACGTTCAGGGTATTTTCAGGTGAGGAGTCAAGAAGAAGGATATTCCAAAAACAGCCTTCCGGACAAGATATGGGCATTTTGAGTTCTTAGTACTGCCGTTCGGGCTAACAAATGCTCCGACAGCTTTTATGGATCTCATAAATACTGTATTCAGGCCCTATCTTGATGTGTTCATAGTTGTATTCATTGATGATATTCTGGTGTATTCCCATTCAGAGGCAGAACATACGGGCCACTTGCGGATTGTATTACAGACCCTTCGGGATCGCAAGTTATATGCGAAGCTCTCCAAATGTGAATTCTGGCTGAACTCAGTAGCATTCCTAGGCCATGTGATATCTAACGAGGGTATTAGTGTCGACACTCAAAAGATCGATGCAGTGAAGAATTGGCCAAGACCCACAACACCATTAGGAGTCCGCAGTTTTCTAGGGCTAGCAGGGTATTATAGGAGGTTTGTAGAAGGGTTTTCCTCTATGTCGGCACTATTGACCAAGTTAACACAGAAAGCTACCAAATTCCAATGGTCCGACTCTTGTGAATGTAGTTTCCAAGAGCTAAAGAATCGGTTGATCTCCGCGCCAGTGCTTACTTTCCTAGAAGGAACAGAAGGGTATGTGGTCTATTGTGATGCTTCAGGTGTAGGTTTGGGATGCGTATTGATGCAACATGGAAAGGTGATTGCTTACGCATCAAGACAATTGAAGAAGCATGAAAAGAATTATCAAACACATGACTTGGAATTGGCTGCAATAGTATATGCTTTAAAGATATGGCGGCACTACTTGTACGGCGTCCATGTTGATATCTACACAGATCACAAGAGTTTACAATACATCTTTAGTCAGAAGGAGTTGAATTTGAGACAGCGACGTTGGCTCGAATTACTGAAAGACTACGATGTCGAGATATTGTATCATCCCGGTAAAGCCAATGTTGTAGCAGACGCTCTCAGCCTTAAGTCAATGGGAAGTTTAGTACACATTGAAGCAGGTAAATGGGGTTTAACTAAAGAGCTTCATCAGCTAGCTAGTATGAGAATCAAATTATTAGACTCTGAGGACGGAGGTGTTATTGTACATAATACATCAGAATCATCTCTGGTAGCCGAGGTAAAAGCACGGCAATATGAAGACTCCACCTTAGTATGATTGAGAGAGGGCATTCAGCAGGGTAAAATTTCAGTTTTTGAGATCGGAGCGGATGGAACGCTGAGATACCAGGGCCGATTATGTGTGCCTAATGTAGCAGGGTTGCAAGAGAAGATTATGGATGAGATTCATCAATCCCGATATTCCATCCATCCCGGCTCAACAAAGATGTATCATGATGTCAAAGAGCAGTATTGGTGGGATAGCATGAAGAAGTCTATTGCAGAATTCGTAGCCCAATGCCCCAATTGTCAACAAGTAAAGATGGCACATCAGAAACTCGGTGGATTGCTTCAGAATATAGAAATTCCAACTTGGAAATGGGAGGTGATTAATAAGGACTTTATTATTGGATTACCTCGATCTTATCATAAGTTTGACTCCATCTGGGTGATAGTGGATCGGCTTACAAAATGTGCCCATTTTCTGCCAGTTAAGACAACTTACACAGCTGAAGACTATGCAAAGCTGTATATCAAGGAGATTGTTAGACTTCATGGTGTGCCGATGTCTATTATATCAGACCGAGGAGCTCAATTTACGGCTAACTTTTGGAGATCTTTCAGAAAGGTTTGGGCACACAGGTGAATCTCAGCACAGCTTTTCATCCGCAGACTGACGGACAGGCTGAACGTACTATTCAGACACTGGAAGATATGCTGCGAGCATGTGTTCTAGATTTTAAGGGAAATTGGGATGACCATCTTCCACTCATAGAATTTGCCTATAATAATAGCTACCACTCCAGTATTAAGATGGCCCCATACGAGGCACTATACGGGAAGAGATGTAGATCACCAATTGAATGGTTCGAAGTCGGTGAAACTGAGTTATATGGGCCAAATTTAATCCACCAAGCCATCGAGAAGGTGAAGGTGATACAGGAACGATTGAGGACGGCACAAAGCAGGCAAAAGTCCTATTCTGATGTCTGACGTCGTGAACTGGAGTTTGAAGTTGGTGATTGGGTGTTCCTGAGGGTCTCATCAATGAAGGATGTCATGCGTTTTGGGAAGAAAGGTAAGCTGAGTCCAAGGTATATCGGTCCGTATAAAATTCTTCGACGAATTAGACGTGTGGCTTATGAGTTAGAATTGCCATCCGAATTGGAATTTGTCCATCCGGTATTCCATGTATCTATGATAAGGAAATGTATCGGAGATCCTTCTCGAGTCATTCCTATCAAAGATGTACAAGTTACAGAAGATCTAACATATGAAGCAGTACCATTGGCGATATTAGACCGACAAGTTCGCAAGCTAAAAATAAAGGATGTAGCTTCCGTTAAGGTATTGTGGAGGAATAAGAATACGGAAGAAATGACATGGGAGGCAGAGGAGGAGATGAAGTCTAAATATCCGTACCTGTTCCAGAATAGAGATAATGAGGGTGCCGAAGGAACGCAAGACGCATCAGAAGAAGGAACGTCTCTATGAGGTAAGCGATAAAAAAAATTAAAAATACTCTTCCTTAATGCAAAATGATAATATGCTGATAATGTACATGTCCATAAGTTTGCATACTCTTATAGAACCATACGTTGTGTTAAATGCTCCACCATGAGTAAAATCCTCGTAGACCCTTACATACGAGGATGAATGTTCCTAAGGGGGGGAGAGTGTTACAACCCATAATTTCGTATATTAGATTACACTGTAAGATAGTCTATATATAGAGCCTAAGAACCGGAAAAGAGTCCAAAAAGTCAAGAAAAGAGCAAAGGGCTTCGCAACGCTGGGTATGCTACCGCAAAACCCACATGCGGGCCGCAAATCAAACATTGAGACCGCAGACCAAGGCAGATCTATGGACAAAGATCAGTGCCAGAAATGCGGTCATAAGTGCGGTCGCATTTTCAAAATGCGAACCGCATATTATACCTAATGTGCCGCAAACTGAAATAGATTTCTGAGCAGAAATTTATGTCAGGAATGCGGTCAGTATGCTATCGCATACCCAAAATGCGAACCGCAAATCAGGCCTCCTGTATCGCAGAATGAGATAGATTTCTGGGCTGGGATTCGCGTCCAAAATGCGAACCGCATGTTGGTTCTGCAACGTGAATGCGATCGCAGACTGGTAGACGACAGGCACGTGCGTCACTTATCTACTGACCTTTAAAAGGGGCATAGACCAGTTATCTCGCCATTTTCTGAAACCCAAATCGAGTAGAACCCCCTGCAACCCTTCTCAAGAATCCCACACAAGCCCTAACCAAATTCCCTCTCTTTCAAGTTCTAATTGGAGAGAGAAATATGAAGATCGAAGAATTAAGGAAAAAGCCCTAACTGATTTTTCTCTCTTTCAAGTCCTAATTGAGAGTGAAACCTAGAAGTTGAAGAACCAAGGAAGAGGGTTGAGTTAGAGTTATCCCACATGTAAGGTAAGTTACTACTCCCTTTCATTCATTATTTTTCCTGGGAATTCATGGTATTTCGTTTATGCATGTAAGAACTCATGGGATGGTGATTGGAAGCCAAAAGTTCAAGTTAACTAGTGGTAATGGACTGGGTTGTGGTTGTTTTGGGTTGTTGTTGAGCTGCATGTCCTACTGCTATTGTAGTGGAGTTTTAGAGGAAGAAGGGTGTGGAGAAACACCACATAAATTTAGGGTTGTGGTTGATTGTAACTATAATGTTTAGAGGATAACGATAGAATCATTTCTTTCATTGTAGACTAAGGAATTACGACTGTGCAAAGCTTGAAATTGACGCAGAGAATACCAGGTATGTGAGACCGTCCCTTTCTTTTTTTTTGTACGACTCTAATTGAATACAATGCAATGAACGAGCCCCAAAGATACTCTATTCTTAGAAGCTAGGAGTGCTTATATTGTTTTGCCCTTTTATGGGAAGATAGATGTGTTGTTATTTCCTCGACCTTACGTCACCGTGAAAGTATGATTCATATGAGTCCAATATGCATTATATATTTTACTCTACCGAGCCGCGCTATAGTCGGTCGGGTATGGCACCTATTGTGTAACCACTGATCAGTTGGGTATGATTATGATAAGGCCCATAGAGGCGTATGTATATGATGATGATAAGGCCCACAGAGGCGTATGTATATGATGAATTTAAAAAGGATATATATGTATATGCATGTGCACATCAGCCATGTCATGATTCGTCGCCCTCAGAGGCATCCAGACGGTACAGGTTGTGTGTTTCTTACCCTGATGCATATTACTGCTCCTATATTATGTTTCCTGTCTTACATACTCAGTACATTATTCGTATTGACGTCCTTTTATTTGTGGACGCTGCATGTCGTGCTGCAGGTCCGGACAGACAGGTAGACGAGGCTCCCCCACCACATTAGGCTGTCCAGTTCGGCGGATATTTGCGAGATCCATCCTTCGGACTTGCCGTAGTCTTGATATGCATTTTGTTATAGGCATTATGGGCATGTCGCGGCCCTGTTCCGACACAGGTTGCATTGTCTGTCTTCTTGTAGAGGCTCATAGACAATAGACAGTGGGTTGACTTACATACAATTGGAATTGCCTTGTCGGCAAATGTACTTTGTTGTATAGTTTTTGCATCGCAGCCTTAAGGGCCATGTTATATATATGTATGTTCATGTCATTGTATGGTACTTCAGTTGATATGTATGAATATGTCGTTATCGGAAAGTTTCAGCTGATTATAATTGTTGTTAGATAGTCATACGGGCCTCATAGGCTTTGTAGATAATAAGGAATGTTAGACGAAAGGCACGCCGGCGCCCGGCGAGCGGGGTCCAGGTGCCAGTCGCGGACCTCCGACTTGGGGTTGCGACACTTATGATGATGGTTCTACTTTTTATTGTGAAGCTAATAGGAACAAAGAACTTGGGAATGCTGACCTGAAAGAGATCATGGATATGTTTATGTGACTAGTGGAATAATATGATAAGAAACCACTACAGATACAAAGGCAAGACGCAACTATTCGAAATTTGGAGGCTCAAGTGAGTCAACTAGTTGAATCTTGTAAAGCGCAACAAGCTGACATTGTGGATAATAGACAAGAAGAGCATGAATTAACAGCAGAAATTGCCATTATAATGGAGGATTTGAGAGTAGAATATGACCAAACCAACCAACTAGAATTTGATGATGTCGATGTTGAAGAAGTGGTTCTGAAGTCAACTGAGGACCTTACAGACACAATTTTAATTGATTCTAGTTTGTGGCAAGAAGAGGAGGTCGATAACAAGTTGAATTTTCAGTTTGAGCGAACTGGTCCTCACTCCAAGCATTTTTCGACATTATGTTCGAAAGGAGATATGGAAATTGATTTGTATGAGACAATGCAAGAGTCAACGGAAGAGGTAGATGAGCCCTATATTCTAAAATTTTCAAGGCCGTCTAGGCAAGGTGACACTCCTCGGTTAAAAGCCAAAAAGTGCATAAAGGATCATTTAATATTTGGCTCGCAACAATTTGTATTGCCCTAAGAGTATGATCATAGAGCAGAATCAAAACTTGGGGTCCAATTCATAAGTTCGAAGTGGAGGCAAAAAGTGGTTTATGTCATGCCACGACGTTAACTAAGGCGCTTGTTGGGAGGTAACCCAACTTTACTATTTTTTATTTTCTTTTATTTCTTTAATTTTTATTATATTATTTTTGTAGTGTAGTTTTTTTATTTTGTAGGAGCATGGAAAAAAAATCCATTGGAAGGAAGCAAAAGCAAATCAGATAGTTGGAACTAAGTGTGGGATGCCCACACAAAGGACCAGGTCTGAGAGAAGTCTGAGTATCCCATGAGCTGCTAATGCTTCGACCTTTAGCCTACTAGGGAGTTTCTTTCACCTTCTTGTTATTTATGGTGTGCATTGGGGACAATGCAAAATTTTAAGTGTGGGGTAAGAAGATTGTCTGGGTGATTTTCTATGATATTGTAGTTGTGTTAGTTTAACTAAAAAAATAGGGCTTTTCCTGACGATGAATCTCTTGGACAACTTTCTTGAGGGATTAAGGTCCAATGAAAAAAATTTCAAAAATGTTTTTTTATTTTTAGTTATTCGTAGGTAGATAATAATCCCTCTTGAATTTTCTTTTGGTATCGGTTCTTTTCCAATGGATGTGACTTGAACCAAATATTTTTTTTTTATTTTTTTTTTATATTTTAGGAAATCGAGGGAAGAAAATTTGAGTGTTCTATATGCCTTTTGACCTATTTGATACTAACATAATTAGGCCTTAGCATGCAAATTACCTTCCTAACATGTTTTAAGGAAAATTGATTCAGTGAAAAGATTGAATAGCCTGTATGTGACGCTTTCTCTCAGTTACTTGACTCATTGTTCGTATAGTGCTTTATTACTTCATACTTCTTGACTTTGTGATTACTTACCTAAACTTGAGAGTTGGAATGGAACCTAACGATTCGGGTCATGTGCATTTGTGTGATGTGAAATTTCGATTACATTCTGTGCTATCCTGTGTTTGTCAATAACTTGCCCTGTGTGTTAGTCAAAGCGAAATAAGTAAGCTTTGTGAGTCTAGGAGATGATGTAGGCGTTCCTTTGATTGTCCATTGAGCTATTATGCCACGATAAATAAAATTATCCTTAGATAGCCCATTTGAGCCTATAAGCTTTTTTTTTGGCACCCACATTACAAGCAGATTCCCATTTTATTCTTAATTAAATCTTTTCGAACATTTACCTCCGAAAGTACTTAAGTCGCTAGAAGTTTAAGGTGAGAGTTGGGGTTCTTTTGACTGGAACCATAGAAAGGCCAAAAGGTGCATGTATGTTTTGGAAGATCATTAGTAGGACAACCTAAGTTTGTGGAGAGTGTTGAAAAAAAAGGGGGAGAAGTAAAAAAAAAAAATAAACAAAGAAATACAACAAAAAAAGAGAAAAAGTATATAATACACCTCATATTCATCGTGATCCGGGCTAGTGAATGCATAGTTGTGCTTAAAGAAGAAGAGCCAAGTTGTATATGGTTTCGTGGAATTGCTTGAATTTGTCATGAAAAGTGTGTATTTGAAAGTTAAGTGTAGTGTATTAAAGTGCTTAGGAGGTTTAGTCACTATACTAAAAACATATCCTACCCGTCCCTTAGCCTACATTACAACTCGTAAAGACCTAATTGATCTTAGACTTTGCGAGCTTAGATTAGTGGAGATATATACTACGGGCAAGCTTATGGTACAACCACGGAATGCACATGAATTTTTTTGTAAGAGTGAGTGGTTCTTTGCTCATATATGTGATGTCCTTAAATTATATTCTAATGCATATTTGAATATGTGGACGAAATACCATCTTATTCTTTGGTGAGCCACATGATTCCATGACGGATAGATAACGTTGTTAAACATACCTTGATGGGTGAGCGCACGAGTTGAGAATGCTTATTGGCGACGAGTCGGTCTTTGAGATTGGGTGGTTATGGGCAGGTTGTTTGAGTATTTTAAATTGGACGCTAATATTCAGGCATGTGAAAGTTGGGAAAGGTATGAATTCTTATGCAAGGGCTTAATTGTTGGTATCAACCACGGTCATAGGTGTAGTGTGTTGAATTGCCAGATGTTCCTCCATTGTATGATGTCTTGCATGCATTGTTTGGTTAGCAAGGTTTTAGGTTGCTCGAGGACGAGCAAGAGGTTAAGTGTAGGGTGGTGATGTTAGGCTAAAAATTTATGTTTTTGCATTTAATTTGCCTTGCATTATGCCTTGATCTTGTTAACTTTGGTGTGAATATTTGTGACTCGAGCTTAATAATGGTATTTATATGTGTAGGAGTAATCTGGAAGTGATTTGAAAATTTTGCATGCAAATTGAAGTAAAAACGAAAGAATTTAGAGGAAGTATGACTTTGGTATCCAGGTTCACGCCAGACACCAACCAAAATGCCAAGGGCAGCAGAGCACAAAAGTGAAAAAAATTTGGTGTCCAGGTTCGTGCCAGGCGCAAAGCGGGACGCCTATGGGCGGATTTCTTCCTAATTCAGCTAGGACTTGGTAGTTTCAACCCTATACGCCCCCAACATGTATAAAAGAGTTTCTAAACCTATTTTTCTTGGGGGGAGGGGGGAGGCGGAGACATTATTGGAGAGAAAAAAGGCTACGGGAACACTTAGAAGCAACAAATCGCAAGAGTTTTTCTCTTCCGTTCTTGCTTAATCTGTATTTTAATGCTTTCAATTATTATCATGATTGTTAGTATGGTTATAAGTAGCTAAACTTTCTCATCTAGGTTTTGATAGAACCTTTTGAAGGATGATTTTCTGTTGCGTTTAATACAATTTTACCCTTGGATTTTCTCTACTTGTTCAACTACGTGATTATCTTAGTTGATTGAAGGACTCTCAATTGACTGTGCCTATTTAGTGTGTATTGCTTGGAAAAACGGTACAAGGTAGTTGTTGAACAACATCACCCCTAACGTATGTGAAGAATCAATACGGAGGGTTTAAAAGTGGGATTAGGAATAAAGAAACCTTGGTGCGATCTTGGTGAGTGGCGAACTAGTGCCAGCTAGCATAGTTCGGAAGAATACGTCTAGTAAATAGTGGTAGTTGCTCGGAAGAGAACTACGATACCCGAAGTACTCACGACCAGTAGAGAATACTTAGGCAAAATTATAGGAGACGTCTGTGAGCACGTGATTTTTACCGCACCCGAATTACCTTTATAAAAATCATTAAATAAGTTTTAATTGAGTGATAGTCATTTTTAGGATTTTATTTGGTTCTTAATTACTCAATAGTAGTTAATTAATTCATGAAAAATACTAAAAAATATATATATGCATTTGCATTTAGGATTTTTTTTTTTTTTTTTACATTTTTAGGATTAAGTTAGTAATTGTTGACTTTATAAAATTGAGAAAAATCATAAAAATAGTTTATTTTATACTTTCCTAGTTTAATATTTAGTTCCTAAGCCAGCTTTATAAATACTTATTTTAGCTAATTAAGAAGGAATTAGAGATAAGTAATAAAACAAAAAAAATGACTAGAAAAGAAGGGGAAAAGAATTGGGCTGGTCTGAGATTAAAACCAGCCCAATTTCAATCAATTAAATTAACTAGCCGGCCCAATTAGCTCAGCAGCCCAAAAACAAGCCCGTCCCCTTTGATAAATCCAAACGACGCCGTTTTGTTCAATCCGACAAATTCATCTGAGCCGTCAATCTTGATCAAATCCAACGGCCCAGAACCCTTCCTCCCATCCTCTATAAAGCTGTTCCAAACGAACTCCCCCCCCCCTTTTTCAGTTCACTTCCGCCCAAACACCCCATCTATGTCCAAACCCTAGCCGCCCACTCACTCTCACCAGCCATGGCCATTCTCAGCCATTGTCCGGCCACTGTTTCCGACCAAAAACTACACCAACTCACTCCC
>MCJB01000768.1:13702-31288 GCA_002018475.1 Nicotiana obtusifolia | reverse complement strand
TATATATATATATATATATATATATATATATATATATATATATATATATATATATATATATTCGTTCGCAAATTACTCTTATTAAAACATATTTATATTATCTTCGTGTTATTTAAAAAATGTGTTAGCGGAGTTGGAATGGTTCGGCTGGCCTTGTCTTCACGAGAGGCGCCATCACGACCGGGATGGGATTTTGGGTCGTGATAGAGTTGGTATCAGAGCCTAGGTTACATAGGTCTCACGAGTCATGAGCGGGTTTAGTAGAGTCTTGCGGATCGGTACGGAGACGTCTGTACTTATCTTCGAGAGGCTACAGAACCTTTTTAGGAAAAATTCCATGTTCTTGAAATTCTTATCGTGCAAACCTGTTGATCCGAGAATTAATACTTCTGCTATCATGTTCTCTCACAGATGGTGAGACCACGAACTACTGGACGAGGTGGACGACCACCAGTACCACCCACTGAGGCCACTAGAAACCGTAGACGCGGTCGTGGTCGTGGTAGAGGCAGAACCGCGAGGGCTGCATCTGTTGATCCACCAACTGCCCCAGCCCAGGAACAGGCTCAAGCAGCCCCAGCTCAGGCACCAGCTGTGCTTGCAGCTATTCCAGGTCTTCAGGAGACCTTGGCTCAGATTCTAAACGTGTGCACGGGCCTAGCTCAGGCGGTTTCAGCCACTACCGCTGCAACTACTTCTCAGGCCGGGGGAGGCAATTAGACTCCAGTTGCCCGTACACCTGAGCAGGTAGTTCAAGGACTACAGATGCCAGGGGCACCTCTAGCCCAGCCAGTTGCACCAGCCCAGGAGTACGTAGTACCAGTTATGCCAGACGATGAGCAACGTCGTCTTGAGAGGTTTGGTAGACTCCAGCCACCGTCATTCAGCGGTGCTGAGGACGAGGATGCCCAAGATTTTCTTGACAAGTGTCAGCGAATGCTCCGGACAGCTGGCATTCTTGAGTCTAGTGGTGTGGCATTCACCACATTTCAATTCACGGGAGCCGCCTTTAATTGGTGGGAGGCTTATGAGAGGCGTAGGCCGGCTGATGCAGCGGCTCTTACATGGCAACAATTCTCCGCTCTTTTCCTGGAGAATTATGTGCCGCAGTCCCACAGAGAGGAGCTGCGTAGACAGTTTGAATGGCTGCTACAGGGGGATATGACTGTGTCACAGTACGAGTCAAGATTCTCTGAGCTGGCTCGACATGCTATCTGGATGGTTCCGACTGATTGTGAAAGGATCAGGAGGTTTGTGGATGGCCTTAACTACCCTCTCCGTGTACTTATGACCAGGGAGAGAGTATTGGCTGCTACCTTCGAGGAAGTGGTTGATATAGCTCGCGAGATTGAGACGGCTCTCCGTCGGGAGTGAGAGGAAAGGGAGGCTAAGAGGCCTCGAGGATCGGGCATTACAGTGGTACTCCTTCGAGAGGCCAGTTTCAGCAAGGTAGAGGCCGTTTATTCCGGCCTGCTTAATCAGCAAGCCCAAGGTATAATGGGGCATCTGCAGGTCGTGGTTATCATGGGTTAAGGCAAGGCCAGCCTACACTTAGCGCCTTGCCAGTTCATTCTCCGTCAGCACAGGGTTCCTTTAGACCGAGTGCATCTGCTAGGGCACCGGTGATCTATTTTGAGTGTGGCGAGGCAGGCCACGTATGGAGGAAATGTCCTCATCAGGGAGAAATATCATTCCAACAGAGGGGTCAACCCTCTACTCCTGCTCCAGTTACTTCATCACCCGCTCAGCCAGTTAGGGGCGGTGGTCATGTAGCTAGAGGTCGCCCTAGAGGGGGAGGTCGAGCAGGCGGAGTCCAGGCTCGATTCTATGCTATTCCAGGCAGGACAGATGCCAGCGCTTCTGATGCCGTTATCACAGGTATCATTTCAGTCTGCCACAGAGATGCCTCTGTATTGTTTGATCCCGGTTCCACTTATTCATATGTTTCTTCATACTTTGCTCAATATTTGGGTACGCCCCGTGAGCTTCTTGCTCTACCTGTTCATGTGTCTACCCCGGTGGGTGACACTGTTGTTGTAGACTGTGTGTATCGGCCGTGTGTGGTAACTATTGGGGGTCTGAAGACCCGAGTTGATTTATTGCTATTAAGCATGGTAGATTTCGATGTAATATTGGGCATAGATTGGTTATCTCCATGTCGTGCTATCTTAGACTGTCATGCTAAGACAGTTACTTTGGCTATGCCGGGTGTGCCGCGGATCGAGTGGCATGGCGTGACTGATTATATTCCCGGTAGGGTGATATCGTATTTGAAAGCCCAACAAATGGTTGGGAAGGGTTGCCTTGCATATCTAGCATTTGTAAGGGATGTTGGAGCTGAGACTCCAAGCATCGATTATGTTCCAGTTGTGCGGGATTTTCCCGATGTATTTCCTGCAGACCTGCCAGGCATGCCGCCGGACAGGGATATTGATTTCGATATTGATCTAATGCCGGGCACTCAACCCATCTCTATTCCACCGTATCGTATGGCACCAGCAGAATTGAAAGAATTAAAGGAGCAACTTCAGGAACTCCTAGATAAAGGGTTCATCCGCCCTAGTGTGTCACCTTGGGGTGCACCGGTTCTATTTTTGAAAAAGAAGGATGGCACAATGAGAATGTGCATCGATTATAGGCAACTGAATAAGGCAATGATCAAGAATAAATATCCTTTGCCTCGCATCGATGATTTATTTGACCAACTTCAGGGAGCACAAGTGTTCTCTAAGATTGATCTCCGTTCAGGATATCACCAGTTGAAGATCAGGGATGCAGATATTCTTAAGACTGCGTTCCGTACTAGATATGGCCACTATGAGTTTCTCGTAATGTCTTTCGGGCTAACTAATGCCCAAGCAGCGTTCATGCAGTTAATGAACAATGTATTCCGGCCTTATCTGGATTCGTTCGTGGTGGTATTTATTGATGATATTCTGGTGTACTCACGTAGCCAGAAAGAGCACGCAGAACATCTGCGAGTCGTATTGCAGAGATTGAGGGAGGAGAAGCTTTATGCAAAATTCTCCAAATGTGAGTTTTGGATCAATTCAGTGGCTTTCTTGGGTCACGTGGTGTCCAGCGAATGTATACAGGTTGACCTTGAAGAAGATAGAGGCGGTCCAGAGTTGGCCTAGACCGTCCTCGGTCACAGAAATCCGTAGCTTCCTCTGATTGGCAGGTTATTATCGCCGGTTTGCGCAAGGATTCTCATCTATTGCATCGTCCTTGACCAAATTGACCCAGAAGGGTGTTCCATTTGTATGGTCGGACAAGTGTGAGGAGAGCTTTCAAAAGCTCAAGACAGCCTTGACCAAAGCTCCAGTGTTGGTTCTACCATCAGCTTCAGGTTCATATACCATATATTGTGATGCTTCGAGGATTGGTATAGGTTGTGTACTGATGCAGGGAGGTAGAGTTATTGCTTATGCTTCTCGTCTGTTGAAGCCTCACGAGAAGAACTACCCCGTGCATGATTGGAACTTGCTGCCATAGTTCATGCTTTAAAGATTTGGAGGCATTACCTATACGGTGTATCATGCGAAGTGTTCACTGATCATCGCAGCCTTCAACATTTTTTGAAGAAAAAGGATCTTAATCTGAGGCAGCGGAGATGGTTAGAATTGCTCAAAGATTACGATATTACTATACTATACCATCCGGGAAAGGCTAATGTGGTGGCCGATGCTTTAAGCCGAAAGGCAGTGAGTATGGGGAGTTTGGCATACATTTCAGTTGGAGAGAGACCTCTCGCAGTCGATGTCCAGACCTTGGCTAATAGGCTGGTGAGATTGGACATCTCAGAATCTAACCGGGTGTTGGCTTGCGTGGTTTCTCGGTCTTCGTTATATGATCGCATTAGGGAGCGTCAATATGACGATCCGCACTTGCTTGTCCTCAAGAACAGAGTCCAGCATAATGATGCCAAACATGTGACCATCGGTGACGATGGAGTGCTAAGGATGCAGGGTCAAATTTGTGTACCTAATGTGGATGGTCTTCGGGAATTGATCCTGGAGGAGGCCCATAGCTCACGGTATTCGATTCATCCAGGTGTCGCAAAGATGTACCAGGATTTGAGACAACATTACTGGTGGAGGAGGATGAAGAAAGATATTGTGGGATTCGTATCCCGATGTCTCAACCGTCAACAAGTAAAATATGAACATCAGATACCGGGTGGTTTGCTTCAACAGATAGCTATTCCCGAGTGGAAATGGAAGCGGATCACTATGGACTTTATGGTCGGACTCCCGCGAACTTTGAGGAAGTTCGATACGGTTTGGGTAATTGTGGATCGATTAACCAAGTCCGCACATTTCATCCCTGTGTGTACTACTTATTCTTCGGAACGGTTGGCAAGGATTTACATCCGAGAGATTGTTCGGCTGCATGGTGTTCCAGTCTTTATCATTTCAGATAGAGGTACTCAGTTCACCTCGCAGTTCTGGAAGGCCGTGCAGAGGGAGTTAGGTACTCAGGTGGAATTAAGTTCAGCCTTTCATCCTCAGACGGATGGGCAATCTGAATGAACTATTCAAATCCTAGAGGACATGTTGCGTGCTTGTGCTATTGATTTCAAAGGTTCATGGGATGAATTTCTGCCACTTGCAGAGTTCGCCTATAACAACAGCTATCAGTCAAGTGTTCAGATGGCTCCATATGAGGCTCTGTATGGGAGACGGTGTAGATCTCCAGTTGGTTGGTTCGAGCCTGGTGAAGATAGACTATTGGGGACTGACTTGGTTCAGGATGCTATAGAAAAGGTAAAGATAATTCAAGAAAGGCTTCGTACGGCACAGTCGAGGCAAAAGAGTTATGCCGACAGAAAGGTTCGGGATGTGTCTTACATGGTCGGAGAGAAAGTTATGCTGAAAGTCTCACCTATGAAAGGTGTTATGAGGTTCGGAAAGAAAGGTAAATTGAGTCCTCGGTTTATTGGACCGTTTGAAGTACTTCGACGAGTGGGAGAACTTTGCCACCCAGTCTGTCGAGTGTACATCCGGTATTTCACGTTTCTATGCTTAGAAAGTACATTGGGGACCCATTGCATATCCTGGACTTCAACACGATTCAGTTAGATGATGGCTTGACCTATGAGGTAGAGCCGGTGGCAATCTTGGATCGTCAGGCTCGGAAGCTGAGGTCCAAAGAAATAGCTTCAGTAAAAGTTCAGTGGAAAGGTCGGCCCGTGGAAGAGGCTACTTGGGAAACTGAGCACGAAATGCGAAGCAAATATCCACAACTCTTTGTACTTCCAGGTATGCTCCTTGACTCGTTCGAGGACGAACGTTTATTTAAGAGGGGGAAAATGTAATGACCCGTTTTACGCCCCGATTTATTTCATTAATTATATTAAATGAAATTAAGTTGAAGTTGTACTTGGAATAAATCGGCAAGAAATGAGACTCATGGTCTCCTTTTTAAGAAAGTCTAAGTCACAAAAGTCAACCGTGGATTAACTTATGAGTTAGAAGTTTCGGATTTGAATTTCGACAACTCGACTAGCTTCGGGATAGGATTTATGACGACTTAGTCGAGTGACTGGAATAAATATTGGAGACCCCGAACAAAACTAGGCATAAATATTGGAGATCTATCAATCTCTTCTATTAGTTCTTCGTCACTCTTATTACTTCGTGATTCCTCACCCGAGGGTTGAAAAGAAGAAGGTCTAGTAAAAGACATTCTTCTACTGGAAGAAGCTTCACTTGCTGAGCTAGATCTTAAAAATTTTAAGTCTATTGCTCCAGTTGGATATTGAATTACTTGTTCAATAAATGAAGTTTCATGATTACCAGTGGGTTGAGTAATGGCTTCAAATCGTCATTCATCCTTTGAAAGGATTTCATCCCATTTAATCATTCGAGGCACAAAGATATTACTATGTTCTTGGTTTGCTTCCATGAGTATAGTTACTCCTTTGTTACTCTCGATTTTAGCTTTGGGAGCTAAAGTTGTTTTCATTAGTCTGTAATATACTCTGTAGATTACAGCTATTTCTCTTGTATTAACTTTGCTATTCATGTTTTTTGTTTTAATATTAAGAGTTAAGGTATCCAAAACATTCTGGTCGTTTATATCGACCGAAAAGTTTTGGATAACAGTTGAAGTAAACCGGGCCTTGGGCTAGGTTACTTTGCAAAACTCCTAACAATGAATCATCAAAGTTTAATAGTCTATCATCTCTTAGTAAGAGACGGAGGGGTGTGTCTAAACCTAATCTGTATAAAGGTTTGACAGCAACTTGTACTAATCCTATGTGGAGAAAGTTATACTTTTTCCGATATTGTTGCATATCCTGTGCTACCAATAATTTAATGGTTTCAATTGAATTATTGATGGCAACCGTAGATTCACAAGTTTTAATGTTATAATTTTTTATAAAATCAAATTTACCTGTGTGGTAAATGATATTATAAGATTCTCTTGGAATACTCCAATTTTGTAAATCATTTTCAATTTTGGCAATATTCATTATTGCCAAGGACTGATTAATACTATTCAGAGTTGTATTCTTCTCTGGATTCATTTTAGAATTGAGAAGTATACCTATTGATGTTTTCTTTATTAACTTTTAAATAATAATCAAATCTATTTTTGTGTTCGGTGAATTCTCTAAGAGAATTTCGCTGATATTTTCTATTTAGTGAATAATTTCTTTTTGTAGTAGAAATAAACTTAATTATTTTTCTTCTATATTCTAGAAGATTTCATCTATGATTGTTATGAAAACTTAAAGATCTGAATGAAGGATGTGGATGTTTCATATTATAAAATAATAATTTGTTGAGCTTTATTTCTTAAAATTCTATCCTTAAGGTATGTGTCTACTATCTTTATTATCTAATTCAAGGTTAAAAGGCTCAATAAATCTATACTGTTCTTATAGTATAATGTCTATAGTTTATTTTCTTTTCTGCTTAGAATCAAATTCTTAAGTTCACTTAGTGATGTTCCTAGTTCTATGTTATCTTGGGGTTTGATAGTTAAACGTGTTCACTGTGTCCTGTCTCTCGCGGCACTCTCAGCCTATGGACGACGGCAACTGACGGCAGCTTAATAAGGTTTAACTAGCATCCTCTAAGGATCCCTCACACTCAGAATAGGGGAACAATTACTTCATACCAGAGAATAAGGTTGGTTCTTAAGCTTTAAGGAAGATGAACAGTAAACTTATACAGGAAGAACAATATAGAGCAATTAAGGCTTATAACATGAAAGAAATAACAAGATTTCGACTTACCCTAAGGACAGTATGAGGGGTTTAGCCACTCATACTCATCAACATGGCTCTAATACCAAATTGGCAGGATCACGTATGCGGATATAAAACACAGAAAATGAAACAAAGTCTGTAAACAGAAGAATACAACTCTGAATAGTATTAATCAGTCCTTGGCAAACCCCTCATACTGTTGACCATTACAACAACCAAAATAAACTTCCCCATGCCACTACTCTCTTTCTATTTGAATGGTTACATGGCTAATGTTATATTCCCTCTTAATATAATCAATCACCTTATCCAGCACTGTGTCAGCATCAGCATCAGGCTTAATCTTGACATGGCAAGCCTAGAGCACTTTGTCGACTGTAATCGCCCATATGTGCAATTCATGGATCGCGACAACGTCCTCCATCTCGCAGAGCCCTTTCTCGAGCCTTGTTGCATCAATTTCTCTGGGTGTGCTCTCCATTATAACTTCAAGAATACTCCGAAGTATTCTAATGGTTGTCCCAAGAACAATTACAGAGAAAATGAGAGTGCAAATTAGGTCAATGATTTTCCACTCTGGTTTATACCATATAATAGCTCCCCCAATCATGACCCCTATGCTCTGAATAGAATCTCCTAGTACATGAAGATAAGCCCCTTGAACATTTATGTTCCGCTGCTTCTTTTTCTTTTCAACTTCTGATACACCTTCACCCTCACATGAATTCTTAAGTAGAGGCTCTGTGTGATCTGCATCATGCGCTTGAGAGTGTTGATCTCGGCTCGAAGGTCCCTCATTATGGTGATGGTGTCGGCTAACACTAATTCTATGTATATGCGTATGCTCACCATGGCCGTACGCATGATCAGAATGGCTATGAGCATGTTCTTCATGATTATGGTTGTGTTCATGACCATGGTCATGACCGTGGCTGTGGCCGTGGCCATGGCCATGGCCATGATCATGACCTAACAGGAGTGCCATGATGAGGTTCACTACCAATCCAAATGCAGACACCACAAACATGAGGAAGCCTTGCACTTCACCTGTATCATGTATAAGTCGAGCAATGGCTTCATAAACAAGGATTCCAGCTAGAAGCCATATCATTTGGATAGAAACTAACGCTCCGAGTATCTCAATTCTGAAAAACCCATAGGACTGGCGTGGATTAGCTTCCCATCCTGCTGCCCAGAGTGAAAACAAGGATATTGCAAAAGCTGCAACATCCGACAGTAGATGAGCGGCATCTGTCAAAATTGCAAGACTGTTGGCTTTAATACCACCAGCAACCTCGACAGCCATAAAAATGATGCAGAGGACAACCGCAATACAAAGTTTCCTCATGGATGCTGATCTCTCCTGTGCATCCTTAGACATGGTGTTAGCATCTGAGAATCCACATGGTGCTAAACCACATATTTTAATCGCTTTTTCTTGAGCTTCCATGTCACAACGTACCTCAATTACATGTCCACGTTCTTGGTTCTGCGTATCCATCTGGAAAACAGATTTACAAAATCATCAATATCAACAACAGGCCAAATGAGTCTATGTGTACCAATATGAACCATTGGCTAATTCTTAAATCAAGATAAGCCCACATAGAGTGGAGTAGTACTCTGTCTCCAAACAGAGAACAACAAATGCACAACTCGAACAAATAAATCAGTATCACCAGCTAGGAAAATTTAACTATGAAATTGTCATAGGCAAACGTCAAGCTGTATAAAGCTATTAAAGAAAAACATGCTACACCACATAAACCAAGAATGTTTTCACAAGTATAATGATATAACCCAACTTACACAGAAAATTGCACACTACACCTAAATACTGGAAACGAAATGTTACGCTTGATAAGAATTTCGGATATCATCAGACTAGGGGTGGGCATCAGCCGGTTCGGTTCGGTTTAGTAAAATTTCGGTTTGGTTTATTCGGTTTTCGATTTTTTATTTTAATAACCAAACCAAACCAAAGTTTTTACGGTCGGTGCGGTTTTTTCAAGGTTCGGTTCGGTTATTTCCGGTTTAGTTTTTCGGTTATTAGCGGTTCAAGATTTTTATAACCGATGTAGACTCAATATATTGTTATGGATATTACTTTATTCAATTTTGTGCTTCGCACTTGAAAATCCTTGGGAGTTGGAAATGTTTTTAGCATCTTTTCAGTGGATTTGGATCATTATCTAAGCATCTATTATCATTATGATTGCAACTTCCATAAATCTTCAATACTTCACCTTGAGAAATATTCTTTCCCCTTTTACACTGACCTTCCAAGAACCAAAAACAGGAACTAAATACAGTGCAAATTGTTGAAAACACAAAGGGATGAACAATCTCATCCAAAAACCAGTAAACTACTACAACATACGCTTGCTCTCAAATCTGAAACACTTTCTGCTATTCAAGAGATAGAGATCGCGTATTTAGATCAATGTCTTCCCAAAGTTTTTTCGATAATTTCTTTATTCAACCGTATCTCTACACAAAGTTTAAAGAAAATTGATTTCTTGAATAAAGGAGGAGCTAGGAGCCGGAGGTAAGAGGTAAACACTAACCTGACACCCGAGGAAGAAGGACGAGCGAGTTCAATCGGAAGTCGGAACCCTAATTTCGGAGGTACTGGTGAGGGCGTCGAAGCAGGCAATTTCTGTTAGTAACAGGCTAAAGATCTTGCTTAGTCCATAGCTTCACCACCTAAACATTTGGGAGATTTGCATAAATACGATTATTTAGTGCTACTGTTTATATTTTGACCCCATTAAAAAAAATTCTAAAAAAAAAATTAGCTCTGTTGCAAGAATTTTAAATTTTCCTGTCATGTGAAGCACGCTGATAGAATTTTGATAAATTCTTCAAAATTCTAGTAGCAAACTTTAATATTCTGGCGCAGATTTATTTTACGAAAAAGGATTAACTATGTCAAAATATAAATAATGGTTCTAAAGAGGTCCATTCGGTATTCGGCATTAGGGGTGGGCATCGGTCGATTCGGTTCGGTTTTGTAGAATTTCGATTTGGTTTATTCGGTTTTCGATTTTTTATTTTAATAACCAAACCAAACCAAAGTTTTTACGGTTCGGTGGGGTTTTTTCAAGGTTCGGTTCGGTTATTTCCGGTTTAGTTTTTCGGTTATTAACGGTTCAAGATTTTTATATCCGATGTAGACTCAATACATTGTTATGGATATTACTTTATTCAATTTTGTGCTTCGCAATTGATAATCCTTGGAAGTTGGAAATGTTTTTAGCATCTTTTCAGTGGATTTGGATCATTATCTAAGCATCGGTTATCATTATGATTGCAACTTCCATAATTGTGCCCACCCCTACGGTTAATTGTGCCAGGCTGCCAGCAATGCCGCTCATTTGGGTTAATCTGTTTCTGGCTTGCTGATTGTGTAAAAACAGTGTAAAAAGCTGATTGTGCTTGCTGCTGTGCAACCACAATTTAATCAGTACAACCACAACTGCTCAACCACAACAATCAAATACTCAACCACAATAAGTTAGGCATACAAAAGTATACAATAAGGAATAAGCAGTAGCTGCATGTATTTGTAAATCAGAATAAATTACCACGAAGCTAATTGCTAACTAACACAGAGTACTGCTAAATCCGAACCAACTAACAGTCTAACACAGAGTGCTGCTGCAGAAACTAGAATCAAATTACCACAAAGCTAGCAAATCACTTGAAGGCAAAATGCAGCTAAAGTTGTTAACTTGAAAGAGTCCTAAAAGTAAGACGCAAATGCGCATATATACTATAAAGAATAGCTAAAAAATCGAAATTTTAACTAAACCAGCAGGAGGAGGAGGAGCGACGCCAACGAGGTAAAATTGAAAAGGAACTCAGAACAAGGAGGTAACCTCTAACCTGAGGAAAAAAGATGAGCGACAAGCGGAGGAAAAAGGCGTCACAGGCTCACAAGTCACAGCAACAGCAATCCGCACAGTAGAAGAAATTAACGCGCATATATGCTACAAACAATAGCAGAAACCAGAAAATTCGAAAATTTTATTTTTGATAATTTTTCTTTCTTTTTATCCAAGAGAAAAAAAAGGATACACAAAGAAATGAAGAATGAGCCGTATGTATTTCTGAAGGACCTTATAATTCAAAATTAGTTTAGCAAGATTTAAATTATTATTTTTCGATAATTGCTTTATTCAACCGTATCTCTACACAAAGTTTAAAGAAAATTGATTTCTTGAATAAAAAAGGAGCTAGGAGTCGCAGCTAAGAGGTAACCACTAACCTGACACCTGAGGAAGAAGGATGAGCGAGTTCAATCGGAAGTCGGAACCCTAATTTTTGGAGGACTGGTGAGGGCATCGGCACTCGGCAGTGGTAGGTGGGTACTGGGTCGTGACTCGTGAGGAGTGATGATCGACGATTGAGCCTTGAGGAGTTGAGGTCTGAGAAGTTGACTACTGAGGAGTGAGATGAGAAGTTGAGAACTGAGGATTAAGGAAGGTCGAAACTCCAAAATAAGAGGATTAGATTAGGGGTGGGCTTCAAATTAGTAATTGACTTTGGGCTTCATAGTTCAGAAATTAATAGTCCAAAAGAGTAAAAAGTTTGAATTTTTTGGCATTAAAACCGAAAATCCGAATTGAGAGTCCGAACATATTAGTCGTGAACAAGTCGTTGTACGGCGACCTGGGACACGACTGCAGCTTTTGGTTCACCCCGCGCGTCAAACATGAAGGGCGAATGCAAGCAAGCCTTGGGTCCAAAAAGAGGGGCAGTGCTCCGCTTCAGATTCACGAAATAAGTAAAACAACGTTAAAAGTAGTAGTAGTCTTTCACCCTTATACCCAAGTCAGACGAACGATTTGCACGTCAGCATCGCTGCGGGCCTCCAAAAGAGTTTCCTCAACTGAAAATCGAATTTTATAAAATTTTAAATCGTAAACTGATCGAAAAATCAAAATCGAAAAAATTAAAAATTTCGATTCGATCGATTTTTTCGATTCGGTCAATATTATGCCTACCCCTAGCCTCCACAGATAGTGTCTAAGACTTTTAGCCATCACTTACAATAGTCTTACTTTATTAGTCATTAGTCAAATTCATACTGCAAGGGTAGTATTATATTTATAATTTATTATAGTACCTCCACAGATATATATTATATTTATATTTATAATATCCAATGAAGTATATATATATATATATAGGTAAATAATATAAGGTACAGTACATCATTGACTCGTGCATCTAAATGCTGAAAATACTCTCTTAAACTTATTTAGTTGGTCTCAATACTGGGTGTAAAGAAAATCGATAAACCGTACTAAATAGGTAAATTCGAATAAAATCGAAAATAATATTCTTTTGATTTGGTTTGGTATTGAAAAATAAATCTGACCATAATTGATTTGGTTTGATTTTAACTAAAAAAAAGTCAACCCGAAACAAAACCAACACGATAGTACATTTATATAATTTTTAAAGCTATTTTATACATATAAATATTTATTGTAATGTAATTTATAAATTCTTGAACTTTTTCACAGGTTTTATCTTTTAACGTATTATATCAAGTTTAGACATAACATTCTTGAATGGTAAATTTCAAAGCCCATAAATGTAGTAACTCAAACAAAGTTCAAATCAATGCAATGCTAACAAAAGAAACTCAATTCAATACTCGAAATGACGGTGTTAGATTATTATTTTAGTTTTACATTGGTTTATAATGAAAATGTATAACTTAGTTTATATTTTTCTTTGGTGCTTAGTTATGTAATTAATATTAGTACTTGTTAGCTATACTTATTTTAGCATGACCTATATAACATTTTTAGATTATGTTAATTTTCATTATGACCTATTGATTAGCAATATTTTTGTTTTATGTAATTTTATTATTTTATCTTTGTTATTGAATATTTTAGTATAATGCTATTATTGTGTTAGTTTCTTGGAAAATTCATTATATGGTTGTATTTTATAAGGACTTAAGAAGTATTTGGAGAACTAGTTACATATTTTATGCTATGAAGACTTTACTGATAAAAACCCGAAAACCAGAAAAAATATGAAAATCCCGAGAAAAATCGAAATTGAAAAACCCCATTTTGTTAGTTTGATTTGGTTTATAAATTTAAAAACCCGACACTATTAGTTTGATTTGATAATTGAAAAATCCAAACCAAACCGACCTATGTACACCCCTACTCAATACGATAAAATGAAAGGTACAAAATTAAGGTAAATCGCTCTCTCCGCATTACTTTGGGTAAAATCGAGTGCAGAATGGAGAATCTCTTGGTAGAGAATACTTTTTTGAAATATTAAGATCACTCGAGCCAATGAATATCACATGAATTATGTAAAAGTTAAAAAAAAAAGAAAAAAAAAAAGAGACAGACTGAATATTGTTAATTATGACTAAGCTAGAGGAACAAAGTTAAACCAAACACTTAATATCCCAACATTACAATCCCTGCATTACTTGTGTTCGTACCAAACGACCCTAAAAGATATCATTATATAACTCAACAGAAACTGAAAATTTCCAAAGAATTGTACATATAGTTTTTCAGTTCATCTGAGTAGAATAGAGATTAATGTCTCTGTGTCATCAAATTTTGAAGTCTCATTTTTAGTGTGAGCTTTTCTTATTGAGAAGAAGCAGACTGCATATATTGCAAATGAAGAGGAGTTTGTCAAGAAATGACAAAAACAATAATTAATGTAAGCTAGATAAAAAAGACAGAATTTTACTAAGCAGGTTTGCTGTCTTCACTTAATTATTATCCTACAATAAATCAACATGATTATCAAAATTGAGTGTTGGATAATATAATAACAGCAAAAATATTGCAGCTAGCCTATGACATTTAGATTTGAGTTTGGTTTATTTTGGACTACTACCAAGATTTAGAAAACCTTTTGGCAAAATATTTTGAGGAAAAATTCTGTGCTTGGATTACAAAGAACAAACTCTGTAGCAGGGGAAGATTGAGGACATCTCTTGCTTTGATACAATAGTAAACCATAAATGAATCTAACCACCGGCTAAATAACATACTCTTTTACAAGCTCTATTTGCTGATACACACTGAAGGTTGTGTCAGAATTGGAGTAGTTATTCCAAGAAATGTTTAGCCTTTCGAGATGAGAGGGTTGGAAGAGGGTGCTACTAGAATCAATCGTCTCAGTCATCTTATCACATTTCACTCGATCCTATAGGCAGTAAGCTGCGCTCATATTCCATGAAATTATTTTAGATAAGATTCTAACTATTGTAACGACAAATACTAGACGAGGGACCTACAGTAAGCGTTTTGTTGAATTTTGGGGCGCAGTTGAGGTACGGACAAAGAAATCTTATCAAAAAAGAGCATGACCATCTAGTATTTGTGGTTACTATAGTAAGAAATCTTATCCAAAAACAATATCATGGAATAAGAGCGGAGATTGCTGCCTATGGGAAGGAGTGAACTGTGATAAGATGTCGGGCCACATGATTGAACTTGACCTTAGTTGCAGCCTGCTTACCGGGGACGATTGATTCCAATAGCAGCCTCTTCCAACTCTCTCATCTCAAAAAGCTAAATTTTTCGTAGAATAACTTCTCCTATTCTCACATCTCAGCAGATAGATGACTTTAACTGTATCTACTAAGAAATATGCCAATTGCTGATACACATGTTAGAGCTGGTGGTGGATTCTTCCAATCAAGTGCTGGTCATGAGTAACTAGTCAGTCACCCAATAATCCCTATGTTCTGCACTCGGCTAACTAAACATCACAGGCTAGAGTCCAAGTAATCTGTGTGCTATACAGATGCATTTGCCGCCTTCACCTGGTGTCAAGAATTTCCTGATAACGACATGACCACAAGAGCCAAAACTTAGAGAAAGTCCAAATAAAGAGGAAAACAATGTACAAAAAGATAATGGATATAGAAAATTAAGTTATATAAATGTTAGGTTAACAAAAATTTAATAGAGCAGATATTTCTAATGCTAATAAGATTCCAAAAGAACACTACAGTTCAAGCGAGTGCATGTTTTGATGTCATTTTATATCCATATAAGATTGTATATCGAAAAGATCAATATTGGCATGATAAAATAAACATCAGAAGTTTTAAAGATCTAATGGCATGACTAGGTCCTTATGATGACCGTTTTTAGTTGTAGCACTACCAGCCAGCTGAAAACAGCGGCGAATTTTTGCATGGGATAGCATTTCGACACCAGAAAATAGACATATTTGGCTAATAAGGTATTACCATTTCATGACTGAAAAGTAAATTGACTTTTAATGATATACAATGGTTGTTTGCAAGGGAGGAAAAATAGAACATTTAGCTAAGCAAGCTAATTAATAACGCACTTCATAACATTTAAAGGTATTGCTGGAACCTAGATTCGTTCAGCTATAGATCTACCAAAGTAGCTAATGAGTAAAGTGAAGAACTTAAGGTTAGAGAGCACACCGTTAAATCAAAGTTCTGAAGCCCTCCCCTATGATCATGTATAGGAACTGATCCTTCTCCACTCTGGTATTTATTTCTATATTCTGTATGAGCTATACCACCGTCATCTTTTGGTTTTGACCATTGACTTTTTCTGTACCACAGACCATAAATTTTAATTTTGGGCCAGGTCTTCCCAAAATCTCATAGTTTAAATTTCTTCTGGTGTATCAACCTCAAATACAATCTAAATGATCTGCTTCTGGATGTTGTAACATTTAACAGTTCCAACCAGAGCAAGTGATTCAATAATGGCCTGCAGAAGTTGCTCGGGGAAATCTTCGACATGAGCAAGTCCATGATGGTTTTGCACTGAATTCAAAACCCTACCAACTATCTGAAGAGGAGAATAAGAAGGCGAAATTATGATGCTGCCAAGTATTTACCCCATGCAGTTTATTAGATAGACTACAATAATTTCCATGATTGGCAAAAAGGACTAACCTTCCGTGCATAGCCACCAAAGGCCACACCAGCTATCAAAGCATTTGGTGAATGTACGGAACTCGAGGGAATTTTCTCATAATCTGAAGCCTCTGAAGAAATGTGCAAATTGATATTAAAAGTGAACTTAATAAAGTGAGGACTGTGGAGTTAATACCATGTATGGTTGTTGTTTGGAATAATCTCTCCTTTTTCAAACCCTCTATGGTGTGAGCATTTGTACCACCCGCCAGTTGAAGGAAACCTATGGCGTATGAAGAATCTTCAAGTTGCGCCAGCAAGTATTTTATAGCAACAATGAGTTGTTGCAAGCAGTAGCAAATGAATTAGTCTTATGCGGATACCTTTAGGCTTGTTTCCAGCAGAGGCCAATTTTCGTGCAAAAGCAATTGCATCTCTCGTGGCACCTCGCCCAATATCTCCACTCATAGGTCGACCATCCAACTTCAATTCATGATAAGAAATGGAAATTGTGAGACATATCTTTGGAGAGTCCTAACTTCTAAATAAGTATTGCAATAGGACGCATGATCTGCACCTGCCATAAGTTGAAGCATTGTATGTTGGATTCCATTATGGAGTACATAGCTTCCATTGCTGATATGGTTGAATCTCTCAAGTCTGGAAAGCTAACCTACAGGAAACCAAGATAAAAACAAATTACGTAACTTACTCTTTTGAAATGGGATAATTTTTTTAACTTACTAGATGATAGTATTTAATGTAGCAATCAGAGATCAGAAAATGAATAACAGCTTCACATACTGCCACAAGCTTCAGATTTGCAGTTGAGTTCCCCAACCCAGTCCAGAGTTCTCTAAAGACTGCAGGCACCCTATTTCAAAAATGAGGATGCAGATAAGATACATTTGCTAGCTACAAATGATGTCACTTTGATAATGTGATCCCGACTCTTGAAAACCATGGAAGTAGAACTTTTATCCTTAAAAACTTACGAAATAGAACCATGTCTACATTTTATTTGTGATTTTTGTTGTTAAAGAATTTAGAAAAACCAACGTCGGTGTGTATTATAATTTACAACAATATATCTTGAGTAGGTACCTGTTCTACGGGTTAAGTTTGTGTTTCAATAGAATAAGTAGTGAAATTCACACTTAAATGATTTCGGGGAATATATTAACCAAAACATTTTGTATGCTAACCTTCCACTGGTATGAATTTCTATGGCATCAACATCATCCCTTTCAAGAAGTTCAGCTGTAGCAGTAACATCTCTCACGTATGTAATAGCTCCTAAATCAACAAAAGATTTTTTCATGAATTAAATGTGCACACAAAAACAACAAGGCTAACATTAAAGGGAGCAGAGCTAATGGTATAAAAAGATGAGCAGCTGCACGCAAAAACCATGGTGACAGAGAAAGAAATAGATTTTTTTTTGCGGGTGGGG
>MCJB01000768.1:0-13690 GCA_002018475.1 Nicotiana obtusifolia | reverse complement strand
GTGGGGGTGGGGGTGGGGGGCGGATTGAGAGAATGATCAGATTAATGGAACTCACTTATTTTGTCATAAGGACAAACCGGAAGGCAACGACCACAGCCGTAACAGCGCTCAGCCAAAACACCGCCCTGCTATAGTTACAGATGCAACCATTAGAAATGAACATGAATTTTAAAATGAATATAACAGGGGACAGCCACAAGGTTAAGTGTATGATAGATAAAAATCAAGGGAATTGGAAACAGAAAGAACCTTTTGCAATATTGCATTTGCAGGACAGACTTTCTCACAAGGTCTTGTGCAATCCTGAGGGCAATCATCCGGATCAAATTCTGCCACAATATCACACAAAACAGGAGTATCAAATTCAATCGTCTTATTTTGCGATATTTCCAGTGATCCATGAGTAATCCTTCATGGTAAAAATACAACCTCAGGTCTTTGAGCTAATTTTCTCAGTACCATTCATTTTTTTACAAAAAGGGTTGCTGTCTTCATATTTCATGAGATTGACAAATAATAGACTCTATTGAAAATGACCATGCATTATAAGCTACTCTGTTTGATAAACTAGAGTAGTTTTGAGCGAAATTCTCTTCAGGTGATTCTCCATTCAATATTTGGAAAAAGTAAGATTTGATGATACTTTAAAGCTCACTAAAAGACTGATATTAGGAAGGCTGTATACGGATGACAAGTTCTTCAAAACAAGAATATCCAAAGTAAAAATATTCCCAATGAAGTTAGCATTTCACAGTTTCTAATGCTTCAGAAGATTATACACTCCAATCAGAAGCCTATTATTTTTTAATTAACCGAGAAGTCTTTGAGGCTAAGTAGCGCATGGTTCAAAACTCGGTGGACAACGAGCCTGCCTCTCTACCCTTCTCCACTTAAATACCATATTTTTGTTGACAGCAAATTTTTGTCTACGGTAGGGTCCCAATCAGAAGCCTAATTATACTAGACAAAACCTAGAAACTTTTACCCCTACATCAGGGAACCAAGATTGTTGAGTATCAGAGAGGACAAATATGCTGGTCCGAACCAGGGTGTGGGGAGAATTACCAGCTTTACGAAAATGAAGATCTTCATCGTCATTAACACTGATCATTACCCAAGGCCGGCGAATGGGCACGATGGCTCTGGCTGCTTCAATTCCTTCGCTTACAACATTCACCACCGATGCCTCAGCAGCACAGTCAATGCAATCAACTACAATCAACACACAAATTCACCAATCCAATTCTATGCAAGACCAAAACTATAAAGAGACAGTTAATGATTCATTTTTCACCTCCAGCAAGAGTATAAACCAGAGAAAGGTTCCTGATGTCGACCAAATCCTACAAAAACCAATAAAGATACAATTGCTCAAATAACCTAACATGTCTATGCATTTTGTATAATCTTCAAACTTAGTTTGCACTAGCTTCGTTACACTTTATATGATGGTATTCCATTGCACAGAGAGATTAAGATGGCGAACTTTGAATATATATATATATGTATAATATTAGTGATTATTATAACAGAAAAAAAATTAGCGATAAGAGAAAAAAATATTAAAATGCTATTACTACTACTACATAAAAATAATAATAATAATAATAATAATAATAATAATAACTCAACCCCAAACTAATGATTCATTTATTAAAATAATAATTGAAATCAGTTTGATTGATAAACATATCATCAAAATTCAAGATTTGAATAGTATAATGAACTTGAACTCTGCCAAGTTGTGAAATTCATATAAAATTGAAATAGGATCAAACATATTGAGGCAATCCTTACATGAAAGAATGTCATATAAGTTGGGATTGGAGTAGTTGAATTTGATTATACATACTTCCTCTGTCCCAGTTTATGTGGCATTGTTTGAGTGGGCATAGTGTTTAAGAAAGAAAGACAACTTTTTTGAAACTTGTGGTCTTAAAAAATCGTAGACATTTTTTGTTGGAAAATTCCCAGGGAAACCCACAGCCCCTACCCTTCCGGTGCGCACTAGGTAACATGCTCATTTAGGACATGTAAACTGCACTAAAGGAGGCTGCGATGAGCTCTGACTGAGGAGGCTGCTGGTGAATGGAATCGATCTCGGGTCTCCCACGTGGGAAACTACTCACCCATGACCCAACCTACTCAGTCAATCCTTACGGGCAAGTCGTAGACATTTGTGTGGCTACAGATTTAGGAAAGTTTAATGTTAAAATATTTCTAAATATAGAAAAGTGTTATCCTTTTTTTTAACAAACAGAAAAGGGAAATTGTGTCATCTAAAATGGGACAAAGGGAGTAAAAATAAGCTCAAAAAAAAAGATCAGGTGCAGAAAACTGTAAAGGTAAAGTCTTTTAGAGTAAATGAGGGGTTAGGTGAAAACCTCAAAGCTAGCACCACAAATGAGCTTGACCCAATTGCCTTTTTGGAGAGATTCAACAGGAGAATTACTGATACAAGGAATCACTGTTTTCTTTATGATTCTTTTCACTTTTTCAAGATCATTGTAGCTGCTGGAATTATGGGGAACTGTAATAAAGTAACCAAATTAATTCAAGAAAACTGAAATAAATAAAAGGAAATATTAACTGAAATTCAATATGATGATGAACAGAGAGTACCTCGCAATTTGGTGCCATGTGAAGCATAGCAAGGGATGCTCAGAGCCATCATCTTGTTACAATGGTAGAATCCGTGATTACTGATTACTCTTTGTTTTATTATCTGAAAAATCTCGCAGTTTTTTAAATTACAAGATCACCCCCTTTAACTGTTTGAAAATAATATTAGTAACCCCTCTATTTTATCGAAAATAATATTAGTAACCCTCTATTTTATGGCGTATACTTTTCTTCTCTCTCTCTCTCTTTTTTTTTTTTTTTAACTCCATTTTATTAATCACACCATTATAATCTTGGTCGATAATTTATATTATGTCTAGCACTAAAACATAGATATTAATTATAAATATTTCTCACTCGTATTTTATAATTTTTTTGGCAAATTATAAGATTTTATTAATAATAAAAATAAATCGCAAAGGAAAAGTACAAGTAAGGGGGACAAAAGCTCGAGTGATGTCGCCTATATGCCTTGGTTATATAATTACTCATCAGCGCCTCACATTGCCTCTACGGTAGCCTCATGTAGAGGAGTCATGGTGTAGCTGCCGGCAAAGTCTCACAAGGGCATATAATCTAATAGTCGTTATGGTATATCCAAAGGCATAGGAGCTAAGCAAACACATACCGAGCTAAGCCTTACCTTATAAATCCTATTAAATATACATAGTAACAATTTTATTATGAATCTCTTTTATTTTCACTAATCTTGTGCAAATAGAGAAATAACACCTCTTTTTATTTCTTTGCTAAGTGTACCTTTTCAACCTTAAAAACCTTTTTTTTTTTTTTTTGCTAATTGGAAATGAAAAGTAAAGCAAAACAAAAAATTACTAGAACTAATCCTATTTATGCTAGGCAAGAGTTATCCTATTTCACAAGGTATTCGTTCAAGAATTAACTAATTGTTAGAAGACAAATAAAAATGTTTTAATTATCAAATAGGTGATAGTGCAATAATATTTATTTGACTATACAAATTTTAATTAATAGTATAATGAAAAGTTTATGTTTAAATAGTAACCACTTCTAAAAAGAGGTCATTTTTTCCGGAATATATCAAGAAATAGGGGGAAAAATTAAAACTACTTAACATAATGCTAGAAGAATTAATCCAAATAGCAGTTTATTCAACCACTTCGTCGGCCTAACCAAAGCCTCACGACAGCATTGTTTATGTATTTTAACATGTTGTAATACGTAAAACCTTATTCTTTTGGTTACATGTAGTTTTGATTGAGTAAAAATCCGTTTACATTTTTATAATATATGTAGAAGTTAATATCAATAAGAATTAGTGTATGCATTAACAATATTGAAAAGTTTATCAAGTCACATAAAAATACTACCCCTTTAATAATCAATTTAAGATTTGATTGTTTGTACTTTTTACTAGATAAAAATAACAGATACTTTTAGAAGGAACTTGTACATAGTAAAAGGAATTAAAGTGTACACGGCTAAAAACGGTTATAGCCATACTGTACAATTGATATCGGTATTAACCACTATACTACAAGATCGAGTTCAGAAGGGGAAAAGATCGGCCTCGAGTTTCATATCGAAGAATATCCGCCCTCGATTACGATCCCTCGGAATCGAGGTCGATTTTGAGCCCTCGATCAGTGACCTCGATTCGACCTCTATTCTGGATCTATTTGAGAAAGTGATTGTCAGATTAAAATAAAGAAAAATCCAACTATCCGTTATAGGTCATATATCACGGCGCAAATCAAGGTTATAATAAAAAGTGCTGATCACAGCTGGAGGGACTAAGAGAGCCGTTAATCAACAATCCACGAGACTTTTTTTTAATATTAAATTATACGTAAAGTAAGATTCCTCCATGATATAAGGAGGGTCTTATTAGTGGAAATAGGGGACAATGAAAAAAAAACAATAATTATATAGAGAGAAGATTTATGAGAATATCTTTATCATAATAGATATTATCAGATCATCACCCATTATCATCAAACATAGCTACGGATTGTTCTCTGAAATCTTTATCTTATTGCCTTATTTCAAGTTCAATTATGTTATTCTTCATTTGCTTTTATTATATCAAATATAATCGCGTATCTTTTGTCCCACGTATAAATTCAATTGTTATCCGATTTTCGGGATAAACATAAAGTATATACAATCGAGAGGAAACAAAATTAATATTACTACATAAAGATAGAATATTTTACCTGCATCCGACAAATCTTTTCTGTTACCAGAGTTATCAGTCAAGTAAAATTCACAATTGCATCCTATAATAATATTCATGACAAAAAAGAAACAAAAGAAGAAATTCAAGAAATGGCTCATACTTTTGAAGTATTTTAGCAAAGGAAAAATGCTTACAAAAATAGAGAGGACGCAGAGTTTAAATAACTAGAAAAATAATCGTTACTTTTGCAATAACAAAAATTAAACTTCGTAATTACTGCTAATTTTTAGTCAATCAGTCTAATTTTTAGTCAATCAGTTATATTGGAATAAGAAAAGTTCGTTTCAGTTTCTATTGCGCAAAAGATTATACCAAGCATAATTGTATGGGGTAAAATTGGTCAGTGATAGTTGGTGGAAATGAGAGATGACACTGGAACCAAAGATAGGTGGAACGTGAGTTAGCATATGACTGCAGCGGGCGCGAGTGTATGGTCGGTGTTAAACAGATCCCGATGGCAGAGTAGTCGATAATAAGGATTCAAAGATTTGATATTGGATAGCATTTAATGAGCAGTTGTTACACAAAATATCAACATTCAAGACCAATTGTTATGAGCCATTAATGATGATTTTATTCTCATTCAAAGGAAGTATATTTTGATGATCTTGTCTCCCTAAATAGGGTTATAAATAGGAGGATTGACAATCATTGTGGGGACACGAAACATTCTATACGCAAAAGCTATAATCTATTGTCTTATAATATATTTGACACCTGAACATTGCAATTATTTTTATCATCGAAAACACTAAGTGTTTAGTCAGACTTGTTATCTCCTTTATTTTCATCCGTTAATCTTATTTTTGTTCTTATTTATTTGTCATCTTTGGGTCGAATTAATTTCCTTGTTTATGAACCAAGTTATAAATTAACAGTATCATTTACGTGTAAAAAGTTTGGCGCCCATCGTTAGGCATATACAGCTGCGTAATTCCTTTGATCCATTTGTTTGTTATAAATAAGTTTTGACTTTTTCCTTATTAAAAATCAGATATGGCAGCTAATAATGTTAACAACGTTTATAATGTTAGAGCGCACAACGAGCAATAAGATGTGTTCCAGCATGATGATTCAGCCAGCAAAACTCACAACGAAAGGGATGAAGCGACCCCTGTTCGAGAAGGACAATACCCTCAACATGTGAGGGGCCCGACTCCTGATAATGCGTAGGATGAGCACGTTGCAGAAAAGTCAAAATATTGAGAGAATAATAAAAGGCAATCAAGGATCATCTTTCGAGGCAGGATCATGTGATAACAGAATTAAAGCAGGCATTATTGGGTTCTTCCAAATCCGCTAATGAAAGGGCTCCGATTCAGTGTTCCCGCAAATCAGACGGCTTAGAGAACCGGCAACAACATGCCAAGGGATGAAGTCGAATTTGACGAAGCTGGAGGGATAGGTAAAGGATCTGGGAATAACAATTTGAATGATCCTTTTAAAACCGAGCTCATGAGGTTCATGAGAGAAATGAATGAATTGACCATAACACGAAGGAGTTTCATGCTCAGATGGATCAGATCCTAGGTGCATCGGCAGTGTTAAAAGGACCAAATTTGTGAAAGTATACGCAGTTCCCGTTTTAATTGAGTGCGGCACTAGAGTTGATGCCGAAGAGGTTTAAGATGCCTGATATTCCAAAATATAATGGGCCGTCAGACCCATGGGAGCACATTACGACCTACACCATGCAGCAAAAGGAAATGACTTGGCGTAGCACTAGATCGAGTCGGGTTTGTTAAAGAAGTTTGGCGAAACTCTCACGAAGGGGGACCTAACATGGCATTCTCTCTTACTAGAGCATTCAATCGATTCTTTTGAAATGCTTGCAGATTCTCTCATCAAAGCCCACGCTGGAGCAAGAAAGGTCCAAGATAGAAAGTCGGACATATCTAGAATTTTGCAAGGAGAATCCAAGTTGTTGCAGGAATTTGTAATCCAGTTCCAGAAGGAAGGATGCTGCTTCAAGCGGTTCCAGATGAGTGGGCAGCGGAGGCATTCACGAAGGGTCTCAATCCACTGAGTTCTGATGCCTCCCAAAAATTGAAAGAGAGCTTGCTCGAGTTTCAGTCAACCACATTGGTAGATATCCACAATGAGTCAAATATAAGGATAGAAGACGATCAAAACTTTGCTTTTCGGTGTCCTCCAAGGGACTGGGTCGCGATAAAAATCACGGTAAGTTTTAAAATGACTTAGATGCAAATCGGAGGTTCTTTAAGGGTTGTTTTCTACCTTATGAGAGGACCGATGGGCGTAGCAGTAAAGAACTCCAGTCATCGGATAGGTTCGCTTCCGATATAAGGACGGATCGTGGCCAAAATAAAGAGGTGCCTGGGTCGCCAAGATCCCCCATATCCCAAGTTATCATATTACATTTAACATCAGTCTGGTAGATTGTTGTTCGCAATTAGGAATATCAAAGAAGCACAGTTTTTGAAACTAATTCGGTCGGATCCTAGCCAAAAGGATCTCAGTCTATGGTGTGAATTCCATGGGACTCACGACCATAAGACTGGGGACTCCCGACATCTCTGTTAAGAGATGACAACGCTATTGAAGAATGGACACCTTAGAGATTTTCTAAGCAACCTCGCCAAGAACAACTATGGAAGAAACAGAGGTAATGTGGAGCCATCAAAGCCGGCAGCAAGGTCACCTCAAATGCCGTCAACATGATCTTCCGAGGGAACGAAGTCAATGGAGTGACATTTTCAGCAACAAAGAAAATGAAGATATCAGTGACTCATGGCAAGAGGATCCGGGAAGTCTCGGAAGATGATATCACATTCACATAAGAAGATGTTGATGGACTTCTTCGACTGCACAATGATATGTTGGTAATTTTGCTTAATGTCTTAAATTTCAAAATTAAGCGTGATTTGGTTGATCCAGGGAGTTCATCCAACATCATAAAATGGAGGGTTCTGGGACAAGTGAAGTTGACTGAGAACATTATTCTAGCAACAAAACTTCTAACTTTCTTCAACCTAACAAGTGCCACAACTCGAGGAGAAATGTTGCTACCCACACACGCTGAAGGGGTAACAAAGACTACTTTGTTCGAAGTGGTAGATGGAGACATGGCCTATAATGTGATTTTCAGAAGGCCGTGGATACACAAGATAAAGGTTGTGTCCTCGACCTAGCACCAATTGTTGAAATTTACAACACCAAAAGGGATCAAACAGATAAGAGGAGACCAACCGACGGCAAGGGAGATGAAAGTTGTAACCATTTATAGCAGCAAGGATAGAGAATATAACAAATAGCAACTACAAGAACCGGTGCCTTCTCCCATCCCAATCGAAGATTGTAAAAATAAGGAGTCTTCAGAATTATATCAGGTGCTGAGATCTTTTCAGGTATCGAAGGAGACGGTTAAGACAAAATCAACCGCGAAAGAGCTCGAACAAGTGGCTTTGTTCGAAGAATTTTTGGAAAGGAAATTTCATTTAGGAATGGGGTTAAGTCCTGAACTCAGGTTAAAACTTATAAATTTTCTTAAAGCTAACATTGACTGCTTTGCGTGGTCGCACTCCAATATGATAGGTATTTCATCGAAGGTGGTGGTCCACCAACTAAGTCTGGATCCAAACATCCCACCAGTAAGGCAAAAGAAACGCCCGATAGCAGAGGTCAGAAACAAGTTTGTTAAGGAAGAGGTAACCAGACTACTCAATATTCGTTCAATTCAAGAGGTAAAGTACCTGGAATGGCTAGCTAACATAGTAATAGTGCCCAAAAAGAATAATAAGTTTAGGATGTGTGTAGATTATAAGGATTTAAATAAGGCATTCCCCAAAGACTCATTCCTGTTGCTAAACACCGATCAAATGATCGACGTTATGGCCGGGCACGATTTAATGAGTTTTCTTGATGCTTATTCCGGGTATAATCAAATTAGGATGAACCCGGAAGATCAAGAGAAGACTTATTTCATCAAAAACTTCAGCACGTATTTCTATAATATGATGCCTTTTAGGCTTAATGAATCTCTTCACTAAATTCCTTGGATCCCATTACTTCAATTTTCAAGTAACTTCCTCTTCTTCCTTTTTTGGGTTTTCTCAACATTATCTTGATCTTGAGATGAAAACAACTGTGTTAGTTTCTATTTTTTATTTTTGACGTTAAACTCTAAAAGATAGTCTTGCTATGAGAATCGTAATTTGTTCCATCTTCATTGGGGTATAAGGCTCAATTATTTCTACCTTTTGGTTTCTTCTTTCTCCCATTATGTTTCATGATTTTGATTTTCTTTTTCTCTTGGGTCACTTTTACTTTTTCGTTATTTTGTAAACACTAGGGTATGATACCTTATAGCTTCATAGTTACAAGTCATTTTCTTATTACTTTGGGTCTCTCATTTTCGATTTTTATTGGCATTACTATAGTGGGATTTCAAAAAAATGGGCTTCATTTTTTAAGCTTCTTATTACCGGCAGGAGTCCCACTGCCATTAGCACCTTTTTTAGTACTCCTTGAGCTAATCCCTTATTGTTTTCGAGCATTAAGCTCAGGAATACGTTTATTTGCTAATATGATGGCCGGTCATAGTTCAGTAAAGATTTTAAGTGGGTTCGCTTGGACTATGCTATGTATGAATGATCTTTTATATTTCATAGGGGATCTTGGTCCTTTATTTATCGTTCTTGCATTAACCGGTCTGGAATTAGGTGTAATTATATCACAAGCTCATGTTTCTACGATCTTAATCTGTAGTTACTTGAATGATGCTATAAATCTTCATCAAAGTGCTTATTTTTTTATAATTGAACACAAGCGAGTCTGAATATTTTTTAATTCTGTTGGGTAATATAATTCCTGGTGAATATAAAAAATCCTTGTGAATTTATTTTCAATATGTTGAGCATTTTAAACTCCAAATGCTAGTTGAAGCCATTGTTTTTTTCAATAAGCATGTATATGGGTGATACGTCCATGAAGGTAAACCTTTTAGCGTTTGATTGAAATAATTATAATTATCATGCAATTCAAATTTTACTATAAAGATTAAAGGCTTCTAACTTTTTTTGACTTGAAGCCAAAAGTAAAATAAAACTAGACAGAGTGTATGTGTTCTTTTGTTCCATTTTATTTTCTATGCAAACGGTTTTTAACTTTTTAATATATTTTGGTATCTTTTGCGTCATACATAATGTTCAGGATAGAAAGCCAGGGTTTGGTATTTTGACGAGCTGGCCGCCGAGAGAGCACTGAGACGAAGAACCTAGCTAGGAATGCCCCTGCCCGTGTCTACTTCTTGAAAACCTAGTTTTATCCTTGCCGTTATTTTGGTATCTTTTGCGTCATACATAATGTTCAGGGTAGAAAGTCAGGGTTTGGTACTTTGACGAGCTGGCCGCCGAGAGAGCACTGAGACGAAGAATCTAGCTAGGAATTTCCCTGCCCGTGTCTACTTCTTGAAAACCTAGTTTTATCCTTGCCGTTATTTTGACTTTGGGGTGGCTAAGAACTTTGAGTATATATCAATAGTCCCTTATTTTAAGTTTATAACGTGACTGATGCCAATTAAGGGAAAAGGGACAAAGATAAAACAAGTGTTATACGTACGATAGGCATCTTAGCACTAAAAAAAAGATAGATTAATTATATTCAATTAATTTCATCAAATTGCTGCTCCTTTAGATGAGATTCCTTGCAGTATTTTTTGACTTTGCCATTATGAAAGACATATATAGCATGGGCGGATCTACGTGTATGGTTACGGGTGCTCGAGCACCTATTAACCTCGACTCGGAGTATGTATAGTTATATAGAGAATTTAAGAAAAACGATATAATAAATCAGCAAGCACCCAGGTAAAAAAGAGCTAGGTGGGTGCTTTGGTTTATGATGGGTGCTAGAGCACTATAAAAGCCAAAGGGTGAGGGATTGAATCTCACTCCTTGCTAGTTTTTTTCCCTCAATTTTTCACTAGCGACTTTTTTGAGCCAATATTACTTTTATTTTTTTGCTTCTGACTTTGTTTTATCTTTTTTTTTTCTTTGCTTTTCTTTTCTTACTTAAAGAAAATTTACTTTAGAAAAATAAAGAATCCTTCCCGAACTGCAAAATCCATAGATCTTTTTCTTGCTAATTGTGTTATCCATAAGTTTCACAGCGTCTATAATATTAACATCATGATTTTCTAATTAAATTTTTTTTTATTGTATTTAAATAGTTGCATACTTATACGATGGGATTGATAGTAACTTTACGTCAAAAAAAGGTTAAGCACCCACGAAACTCAAATCCTGGATCCGCCACTGATTATATAGTTTACATATACCGTAATTAATCTTTAAATCATAGTGACTGAAACACTTATTATGCTATAATTTCAAAGATAAGGATCTTTGTTTGCAAGTGTCGAAGTGGAAGTAAAACAATGTGCAATAATTAAAAATGACAATTGGCAATGGTGGAACAATATATGTTCGCCCCAATGGGATTGTTGCGATACAACTACTACAGTACATATGTGATAGTTTTTCTTATTTGATAGGTGTAATGATCAAACAATATATTATAATCGGTCCCATCTCATCGCAGTATTAACCGTAAAATACTCTTTATAATCAAAGGCCTCTAGGAAGTTTCATAGAGTTAATTGAACCTATTGCGATTAACTTGAAGAAAAAAAAAATATATATATATATATATATATATATATATATATCAAATTTGAAATACATACATATATTATAATTTTTTATTTATTAAACTCATTTTAAATCTTGCTTCGCCTCTGTTATCAACAGGCTCTCCGAGCAAGTTAAAAATTCGTCCCAGAGTCGGTCCCCCGACCAGAACACTTATAGGAGCTCCTGTGTCAATCACTTCCATTCCTCTCGTTAGACCGTCTGTAGCACTCATAGCTACAGCCCTCACTCGATTATTTCCTAATAATTGCTGTACCTCACAAGCCACATTAATTGGTTGACCAACACTATCTCGACCTTGAACTACCAGAGCGTTATAAATATTCGGCATCTTGCCCGCGGGAAAGGCTACATCTAGTACCGGACCGATGATTTGGACGACACGCCCCGGTTTTTTTTTTTCATGGAACATACTTCGATAGTCAATATGCAGAAAATAGTAATGCATTCTTTCTTTCCAATTCAATAGGTAATATTATATTTGAGCCTTTTTGCACAACTTGCGGATTTTTCCGCTTCGTTTAAAGCGGAAAGCATTCTTCGGAGATCTTTCAAGGAAGACTCCCGATCTTTTTGCCGTCCATAAAAGAATTTCTCTCGAATGACTTTTGTCAATTCCCATTCATCGTTGGGATAAAGAGATTGCATTTTCGCGATGATTTTATTTTTTAATGAAAAGTGGTTAATCCTAGTTCGGGTGTTGCCTTTTTTTTTTTCCTAACTAGCAAGCAAACTTAATCGACTTGTAGCATCAACTGATACTATCACATTTACCGTTTAACATGTGATTAGTTTACAATTTTGCATCCATTAAACCATACAGATGCTTAAAAATTAAGTCATAATCAACCCCTTAATAAGTACTTACTAAAAGACTAGCATATCTCGAGAATTGTGCACTCACTCTTTTTGTGTGGGTAGAGAGAATTAGGACTCTGAACTTTGGATTCTTCGATGAGAAATTGTCACAGGAGTTTAGGGGAATGCAATATTATTTTTTTATCCTTTATTTTTGTGTGTGTTTTTAGTCCCCTATTTCAGAATGGCCCTATCAGAGCGACTCATTTATCTGGAGAAGAGTTTCTATTATAATGATTTTTCAATTTTGCAATAAAAAGACGAATACTTTTAGATATCTGCTAGTGTTGTCGGAGAAGAGGGATCAATTCAAACAGTCGGAAATTCAATCCTTACTCCCGTAGTCAGACTTGGGGTTGGTCTCCAGATTTTGATTCTGCCTCATCTGATAATAGAAATACCTCTATAAGGACTCCTCCTCCAAACTACTATTTCGCAGTGAAACAATTGTATACTTGCGTGATATTTTATACAAAGTTAGATATTCAATGGATAGGATTGGTGAATTGAAGAGTATAAAATCCATCAAGAGGACGATGCTCATCAATGGCGGATCCAGGATTTTAAGGTCGTGGGTGCTCACTCTCTGGCCATATAAAAAAATTAATTCATGCAAGAATCGATCCCTAACTATTTTATATTTGTGCATTCTATTCTCACCTCTTAACCAAAGCACCCAGAAGACTATTTGTTTAATGGGTGCTTGCTAGTTCTTTATACCAGTATTCTGTGTATTTTCTATATAATTATACAGAAATTGCGTTGGGGTTAATGGGTACTTCAGCACCTGGAACGATCAACGTAGATCCGCCCCTGATGCTCATGCATGAAAACATCTTCAAACTGCAGGTACTCTTCCATCTTAATTGCTATTTGCAGGTTATGATTTTTGAACTTTTGCATTTTTTGAGAAGCTTTTCTCCTTACCGGAATTACTTTTCCTATTTTTAGGACTTTTATCCAAAATAATTTCTTTCAAATTTTTTCTTATAATATAAAAAGAAAGGCGAGTAGTCGACGTTTTGGAATTTGACTTAGATGATGATCCAGTAGGCTATTCGGATCAAAATGCTATCCTGCTTTATTGTTACGTAGCAATAAAAGCCTGCTTATGCTGCTTCGGCGGCGCTTTTTCGCCTTCTCTTCGCTCTGGACTGGAGCGCTAGTGGACACGGGGAGGGAGCAGGCGAAGTGTGTCGCTCGTAATGGAAAGAAACTAGAAATAAGGTAGATGAAAAATATGCTTTTATTCAAATTGGCGCATTTTTTTTTTTATGAGAATCATTCACTAGTAAAAGACACCAGATGCTAATTAACGCAT